>DVZZ01000044.1:0-11521 GCA_018237845.1 Euselasia chrysippe | reverse complement strand
GGATGGCTAGTAATGGCTATTAATGAATTATAATCGCTAATAATCCAAACTATCGAGCTATTAACCCATCTCTAGGCGCAGGTGATTACTGCGAGATTTTGACCACGAACCGACGATGAGTATTATCACTTTTCAAGAAGTGGACGTTCATTTCTGAACAAATGCTTCTTCATACCACCTTTTACGATGACCGGTTGGAAGCAGCCTTTGTCCGTCGAATTCTTGTAATATTAATTAAATCTCTACTTTACTCTCTTCTCTCTTTTCTAAATAATTAATCAAGAAAAAATAGAATGTGTAGAGTATGTTTTTTTATTGTAATGAAAAGTCAAACGAGCTGCGGGCACGGGTAAGTGATACCGCTTTCCCCGGCTTCCGCCAAACTAGGAGTCTTGGAGAGGCGGTACCAACCGGACAACCACCAGATGTCGGTGTACCACATTCGGGAAAGGAAATTCGGGAAGGGAATTAATCCACGCGTAATGTCCGAAAAGTTCCGGACATGCCCATGTACTCGTCGTTGAACTTGTCGATCGGTCGGTGCGCTTCATTAGTCCGTGCTCTCAGCAACTCCTCCATGTACTCCTTAAACGCACTTGTGCTTAGCTCGTTGTTCATGTTTTCTGTGAAATACAAAATGTTTTCTTATACACTTTGAGATTATTGTGGTTTTTTAAACAATAATTTGAGACTGATGGATGTTCACCCGTGGTTATAGCCCATGCAAATAGATCGAAATATTAGATGAAAAACAACTAATTTATATACCACGTAAGAACATATCAGATGTTGGTCCAGTGGTTAGTGGCCCTGACTACTAACCAACGGGTCTGGGGTCGATTCCCGGCGTAGACAAACATTTCTGTGATGAGCAGTGATGTTTGTATCTATGGGTCTGGGTGTTATTAAATATAGTTCAGTATTTATGTGTATTTCTATGTATTATTATCGTCGACTTAGTACCCATAGTACATACAAGCGATATACTTAGTTTGGGGTTAGTTCAATTTGTGTGAATTGTCCCGCAATATTTATTTATTTATTATTTATTTATTACTGTAGTGAAAAGACTTGGTATAGCCCCTATAAAGTTCTAAATATATGATATAGCACCTATGAAATTCTAAATATCACGGTCGGCCATGATGGTGTAATATACCGGGTACTACAGATCACATAATTTAATGCTAATAGAATCAAACATACATATAAGTGAGTATTAGAACTTTGAAAACATAGGGGCAATAAATTTTATTGTATAATAGAAAATATTTTCGGCTGCATGAACCCTACGTCTTATCATATTCCTATTTAAAAACTAAACAAATATTCATTGATTCTTTACAATAGTAATAGTAATGAGCTTTATACATATATTAAATTCTTTATTATCTTTTAATTTAATAGAATGACACTATTCACAGCTGGAGGTTGTGATGTCAACGTCTTTCAGATCATAGAGCTGATTCACACAAAACCTAAACTCGTGTTAAAATTTGGAGAGATGCCTCTAACGAATTCACTCTATCGAAAGGATATTTCTACATTCAGATTTGATCGAATTTAGGTCGCCCGAAGGCTCTAATGACCCTGTACATGGCCCATTAATAATGTTTGCTAAGGTGCAGTTGCAATTGGAATATGTCTTTGTGTGACTCATTTTCATCATTCATATTAAAACTTCTGTTATTCATTTATGTATTTTGGTCGGAAACTTTCCCTTGTTTGAGGATAGGGATTGATTCCAGTTGAACGGTTGTCTCACCTTATAATTGCATTGGCAGTCACGCACCATAGGTCTAGCCCAGTGGCACAAACACAGGTAGAACAAAAATATAGATTTACGACAGTGATGTAATGTTACGCTTATGTTATTTCAATCCCTCCATTAAATGTCAGTTTTACTCGCGTTTTTACCGCTTGGGCAGACCCACTGCCGCCACATTTTGAGCGAAGCTTCTTACTACGAAAGTATTGATAAATACTTACCACATAACTCAGAAAGAGGTTTCTCTGACCCTCCGTATTCCTCGGGTAGAATTTCCTTTGGTATAAAGTTATAGATACTCTCGAGGCTTCTGTGCATCTGGATTCGATTGGAAAGCTTAGCGCTCAAGATTTGCTTAACTATAG
The DNA here is from genome assembly GCA_018237845.1 of Euselasia chrysippe. NCBI lineage: Eukaryota > Metazoa > Arthropoda > Insecta > Lepidoptera > Riodinidae > Euselasia > Euselasia chrysippe. The sequence goes on along the minus strand of DVZZ01000044.1, from coordinate 9,388 downwards.
TCATCAACGAATCTATAGACTTCGAAGCTGTCAATACATGTATAGCTTTAATTCTCATGCTGCATCCTTCCTGAGAAACATAGAATTAGTTATTTCCATGGGTATACGACAAAGATCAAGAGCAAAAGAGATAATTTCATGAGACAGCAATTTTTCTAATGTAATGTATGTGATGGAAATATAGCAATGAATCTATAAGATAAATATCAACCCCGTTTGATTGATGGTTTGATTACCTCAAGGTCCCCCAAGGCAATGGGACGTCATTAAACAAGCGTACTTGAGTATTTCTGTAGTCAAATGAATCATTTTTACTACATCTATCAATTATTTCTGAGTCAAAAGTGTGACTTTATATTCGTTCGTAAAAGCAGATATTATGTTCGCAAGCGGTCCAAACCAGAACTAACAGGAAAACTTTTCTATATTGATATTGTGACTGGAAAAATACGTAAGCCTACCTACTTAGTGGACAGATGACTTTGTTACGTTGATCAGTGCCGTCGTGGTGACTTGCATATCACCGAGATAACCCACTATGACTTCGTTTACTTTGGGTGAAGTAGATACACAACGGTGGTCGTCGAAGCGGTGAAATGGTGACTGATTTAAGGTACAAAAACATAATATATATTACTTACGAACACAACCTCCAGTATATTTCGGAACTCGACTATACTGAGAGATAACAAGTACTCCAGAACATTCCCATCTCTCCAGTCGAACACGTACGAGAGGTGGTTGCAGTAGTCGTGCGTTTGGAAATACTGACTCACCTACAACATGGACAAAAAGTTGTTCCGAAATTAATGAAATAAGATATAGATTTCTATCTAATATTTGAAACTCAAAGGGGAGTTTACAATGGTGTAAAGATGTGACGAGCCCATCGCCTGTGAATTGTGTAGTAGTAGACAGTAGTTATCCCACCCCTGTAATATACCCGACCTCGTGTGAGCAGACCGCAACCTTTATAAGTAGCGATACTATGCTTCCCTTACTCGTACCTACATGGTCTTTAGTAGAAAACATAGATATTTATTACTAAAAATACTTTATTCAAATCATGTACATAGAAATAATAATTAGTAAAACTGTTTGTTTCTCACACAACCTTCCAACTGGAATCTGAGCACGATCCTGAGGGATCTTAAGCCACGACATGTTTTTGGGGCACTATCCCCTCAACTGTTACATTAAAGTATGCAGTTTATGTAAAGCGTACCGTCTGTAGGTGTACTAACCATAGCGACATATTTCATGTTAGAGCTGACCAAATCAGCGTCATACTTTTTCGCCACAACTTTGAACAGGTATACACGGCCATGGTCTGGCGTCATCTGCGGCAGAGCGGCGTCTTGGCTGTAAATAAAGCAATTATTCGATCAGCCATTTTTTCCGCAGCCGCTGAACATTTTAATCGGTCTCATCATCTAATCATATAGAATTCTAGGGCATTATAGCTATTGTTTCTAAATAGTGGGCCGGCTCTATTTAGAAACAATAGCTCAATAAAATGGTTGCTCGTTTAGCGCTATTACTGACGGTTACTTTCCACTTTATGCTATTATTTTTATGAGGAAATACTATTTACCTTCCCACCATCCTGTATTGAGCTATTCATATATCTTACCTATATATAGGCTCTATCGATACTCACCATAGGAGTAGGGTAGTAAGAATACTAGGGAATTTTCCCCACCATAAAAATTTTCTTCGTCGGGAATTGACCTTGCACCCTTTATAAGAGTCTGAAGCTCTTACCACTACGCCAACCACGTAGGAACACGCCGTGAGCACTGCACCATTGAAATGTTTCAGCATTTTATAACATAACGGCTGCAAGTGCTACTCATATTCTGGAGATCTTGTGCCCCATTTATTATTAAAACACGATAAAGTTACTTCTTGGCATTGTCTGCGGAGGGTGGTCACCACCCGAGTCAGTGCACTCAATGTGACCCCAGTTTAGAAGTTCCGCCTCAAATATACATACTTACAACAGTTTCAGGAAGTCGTGGTTTTTATAATCCGCCACCTCAAATATGTCCGGCAGTAGCGACCGGAAGGTACACATTTTATCCAATTTCTTTTTACTCGCCTCTATTGACCCCTTATTGTTAACTATGAGTCTTTCCAAATAATCTCGACCTATAGAAATAAAACGGTTTCAGTAAGCATATTTTTATAGTAAAAAAAGGCAATGGAGCTGCAACACCTGATGGTCAGCGACTCCGATAGTTGGCAACGCAACTGCAAGACTCCTGCCTGCTTTTGCAAATGTCGTGGGTGGCAGTGTCATTTACCATCAGGTGCCCGCAGCTCACTTGCGTTCTTTTTACAATAAAAAAATGGTTGTAAGAACTTTAAGAACACACTTATAGGTAGACAAATAAATGAATAAGTAATTCGCTGTAATAACTTCTGCTAGTGAGCCGTGGCAGCTGAAGGGCAAGATTGACTGATCGACTAATAACTACGCTATAAAATAACTCCTCGATTATATTCTGTTAAATCTTCGTAAAATCTTTGCGTTTGTGGTTGTTATTCTATATAACATATTTATAATACACGTTCTTATATCCCCGAAAGGAAGAGGTACGTTTAGAACATTGTCCACGTGAGAAACATTGGCTAGTGAAAATAGTCTCAATATGATAGGTATCGTGTCTATCGGCAATCTGGGTACTTTGTATTCCCAAAATATCTTAGTAAATCTTAATATTTTGCCCATCTTAGAAAAATCTAAGAAATAATGTTTGCTGATTTGAGTGACCCGGAATCGAACAAGACCAAGACCCAAGACAGATGAGGCTACACTTGACACCGCTAGACCACTGAGATCATTAAATATTTATTAAAACTAAAAGATCGAGTTACAATTTCGTCATATTTATTTACATTCTTAACTTTTTAAAATAAAATTTTTAAATCTATAAAATACTATAGAAATCTGTATTTGTCTTTCATGTTTAATATAATATAATTAAAAATATATTATTACCAAATTAAAAAGTAACATTTTCTATTAAAAATTTGTTACGTTGATTTATCTTAATTGTGTTTCAGCAATAAACAGGTCCAGGGCCCATCCCCCTCCCCTATCTTTTCCTACTTCTTTAATTATTTATTTTATTCACATTTTCACTATTTACGGGTCACTGTAGATATATTTTTGTGTAATAGCCAATATTTCAATCCAGTTGCATGGATCGTGGTCACAGTGAGATGTATGGGCATGATGATACGTACATGTAATTATTATTAGTATATCAAATTATTTTTAAAATCATTATTTGATTTTTTTGGCCCTGTAAACTATATTATAATTTTATTAATTTAAAAAATATGAAATAATTCCCCCGCCCTGCGTAGTATGACTAGTGGAGCTATACATGCTCTTTTCGTTTTTAGTTTTTGACACAAAATCGAGTTCAAGACTAAACAAATATTGATTAGTATAGATTATTAATTTTGGTTGTTGTTTTTTTTAACTTAAGAGTTAGCCCCAATGATGCTATATCAAGCGAAACCGCTAGATTATTAAGGTCATTTGAAGATATGAATTTTGATTTTAAGTGCATTGGCTACATTTTTTAGACACATTTACTAGTTACATTACGTTTTTTAAAATACCTATCGCAATCTATAAGCGCCAATATATTAAAAAACCACGGCCATAAAATCGACATTAAATCAAATATTGGCCGAACGCCGGCGGTAATCTCGCTATCATTTATTAAAAAATACTATTTTTTTCAAGTTTCTTTTATTTATTATGTATTATAATTTTTTTTATGGCAAAAGAAGGTGAATTAGCTGCGAGCACCTGTTGGTAGGAGACACCGTTATCTTCGACATCCGCAAGATCCGCAAGTGTTGCAGATGCATTGCTAACTCTTTAAAGGATTTGCAGGAAAATAAGAATTGAATAGGACAAATGGTAAAAGAAAGCGGAAAGTATAAGAGAGGGGAATGGGCACTGGATCTCTTGTTTAGAATTTGTTTCAGGGCAGTCCTCTGCAGGATGAAGGTAACGACCCAGGGTGGTGTACTCAATTCGACTTGTGGGTAGAGAGCTATGTTGTTGTGGCTGTTCCTCGTTATATGTGACAAACAAGAAGGCTAAAAGAGATGTCTTCGGCCAAATCGATATTCTATCCTAATGTGAATTTGAGTATTCATCCTTTCCTATTTTTTGTATCATTAATTTTATAGAATTTTCACTTTTTTAGTAATCCATTAAAAAGTAGGGAAAGCATTTGCAAGCTTCTAGCTTCGCGGAGGTCGCGGGTAGCGGTTACTTACCATGGGGCCATCAGCTCGATTGATTTGTATAGCCGTAAAAAATGTTCACATTTAAGTTTTAAATTTCATTCAGAGCCAAAATGGACAAAGTGAATGCGCACACTTCCTGCGATCGACTTGTGTAAACTTGTTAAGACAAATTTGATCAGGGGACTAACGAAATTTACTTAGCCAAGTTTTTAAAACAGAAAAAGATAAAACCGAATGCTGGAGTTACTACTGTTGGATTTGTTGTGTTTCGGTGGTGAGCAGGACACCAGGGCCTATAATCCTTGCCGTGTCCTGTCTTATTCCCTTTATCATGTATCCTATCCAATTTTATTTTCCTATTAATCCTTTAAAGAGTTGGCAACGTTTCATACACCACTTTTAAAAGTGTTTAAGCCATCTCTATGCCATTGGATGAAATTTAGATTTGCGATTACTTGTCACTAGTACGTTATTGTCACTAGATATTGGTAGGTACTTTTCTAGAGCTCTAAAGTGTTAGTACCTCTACATGCAGATATTTATTTATTTGTTTAATTATTAACACATATGAGTTTTAGCCTTTACTATATAAGTAAAATCTGACCCAATCAACAACACATTGCAAACCTACTTCCCCACATAACGTGGTTTGACCGTGCATGCGAGATCACTAAACATATTTAAAAATTTAGGTAAACACAAGGCCCAGTTCGTGGTCTCGTGAAATAAACAATTATTAAGGAAGGTGCGTAAAGTCCCTTTTCCCTTTGTTACAAGACCTTTCGTTATTATAGGTTGCAAACATTTTACTGTTTTTTTTGGCTAAAAATTAATATTTTCACGCCTATAGTTGCACGTGAGGATTTAAGTATATCTAAGCCGTGTCCTTTAGGAAAGTAGTTAGGTAATAAAAATACAAACTGGAATAAAATGTGGAAGGTAACAAATAAGTCGATGGCCAATCCTTTTTAATACCAGACAAATGTTTTTAAACTAGAGTTTTGAATTCCGGGAATATAGTGTAGTTTCCATGTCGCCATACAAACACCTTTATTTCCGGTGAAGAAGTGAGTTGTTTGGTATTTGGGGACGATTGAGGATACAGGCAGGCCTAGTGGTGAGGGGGATAACTGAAATACGGAACAAACTGGCTTTTTTGCATGCTTTAATCTAAGTGACAATGATTAAGCCTAGTCAATTATTTTATTTGTGTTTACTAGAAGCAACACCCATGACTAGCAGCTGGTGCACCGCGTAGACAAACATTTTGCCAAATTTAATCACGATATCTTTTTTTATAGTAAAGAAAAGGCAACCGAGCAGCGGACACGTGACGCCATCACCCTTGAATAAATATAGTTAAGAGTAAATAGACAGTAAAAGTAAAGGGACTTCGTAGGTCGTACTTTGCTTCTACTATTGTGTCACTGAATTCACAGATACAAGGAGATCGGTCAAATCGCTGAGGTTCTAGGAAGTCCGAGTGTCGCCAACGCGATGACTGGAAAACGCGAGCAGTGGCCGTACTACAATAAATGATTATAGTTTAGTTAACGTTACGCGCACTATTCAATGCGCGCGCATTAAGATATTGAGGTAGTAAACGTTAAGCACAGCCGCAATGTAATACAGTTTTTGAGATAGAAACATTCAACCTAAGGCGACTATGTGTTATGAACAAAAACGGGAACATTCGTTTAAATATTGATAATTAAATAAAAAAATTCTCTTGTCGGTATTTACTTGTAAAAAGTTATCCCAATACTTGCTAAATTAACAAATTCACTGCGATTATTGCATGCTACAATTGCCCAAAAGGCATTTTGGAAATAAGCTGAAATTTATTCCTAACAAATTGGCGTATTCACAAGACTGTATTGGACGGCAAGTAACTACAATATATGCCCGCAGGACTTGTTACAAATTACACGCCGGCTTGGCCTATCTTCAGTATTATTATATCTGTCACTGAATACAAAGAATATTATTTTACTATGCACTAGAGACTCAACACGACTTCGCACAGAAACCAAAGCTTATATGATAAGTTGCAATACTATCTAATAGGAACCGTTTACTTTAGTGGCACAGCAGGACATATCCTTTTCAGAGCCACAACTACCTACGTACACTAGTATTTGACTCAGTTCAGTGAAACAGCATACATAGTTACTCTCGAGTTTATAATATTAATAAGGAGAAAAATCACAAATAAAACGATACGAATTGTTAATGCGACTAAGAAATAAGACTAAGAAACAAAAAATGAAGTAGCATTTTTATGAAGCTAAAAATAAAACTTTTTAGATACGATTTTACCTTTCAGGGAATATTAATTTTTATCGTTAGAAGTTTCAAGTATAAAAAAACTTCTTAATTGTCAATTATCATGAAGCTGTGTATATAAATGATTTCACGTTATTCATGTTTTAGTTCATTAAAATATATTTAAGCGATTGTGTTTTAACTGATTCGACGATTGGCTGGTTCTTACACTGTAGTACAACGTTGTTGCGTGGGGCTTAGTCAATACCGGACTTCGATTATATATAATAGTTTTAGTTTTACTTATGGCAATTAGTTTTTTGATCCTTTTGTAAAATATTATGAAGTCTTAATTAAATGAGATTAAATTGTAGACATTTTTGAGCTATTTAAGGTATACAATCTGTTATCGATATAGCAAGCTTCGCCGACAGAATCGTAGATATTATCTTGTACCTAAATAAACGTTTCCCGCATATCTTTTGAATAATGCCCGGATCATTCGTAAGATAAACCAGCCGGTTCTAGAACATATAGATTCCCATTTTCTATTGAAAGCTGATTTTCTTTTGTTATTTAATTTAGTGCGGTTGGGTCCCAGATAACCCATCTTCATAATGAAAGTGTGGTCGTGACCCGTATAAGCCTTCTCTGTTGCGTATATTCTCACTTAATTAATTCTCATTTGAAATTGTTTGTTGGTGTAACAACCTATCTATTAATTATTAAAAAAAGATGACCAAGTAAGTTAGCTTGCTTGGCTCTCAGTTATGTTGCATATATATATTCATATATACTTTTTGAGCATGTTGTGAGGTAAATATCGGGTATACAGTGCTCGCTGCTGTCGATCGCATAATTCCGCTTTTCCGTTAAACTAATTATAACTCTGCTCGCGCCCCGTAACGTAAGCTTTCAAAACATGCAGACCCGGCATGTAATATTGCTCGAAGCTGGGATACTCATCGATGTATAAGTTTCAGATGTTTTAGATGAATATGAATTGTTTATGAATCATTTGCTCTTCTCTTCTGATCTATGCTACATGCAATGAAACAGCAGCCCGCGCGAACACGCACCGAAACTGTATGTGGACTACATATTTTGAAATGCTGTCTGCACCTGCAATGTTCTTTCAAATTGTCTGATGTTTTTTTATTAATTATTGTATATACATTTATATAGACAAGTAATTTAAGGTGGTAAGTGCTACTCCTTTCCCGGAGCGAAATGACTGGACTGAGTCGTTAACATTCGCCTACAGAAGATTGCCGTTGTTGTGATTCGGTTAGTGAGCTGGTGAACCAGCATCCATCTCCCCTCCATTTTCCTTTCCTACACCTTGTATCATTTATTCAATCTAATTCTCATTTTACTATGAATCCTTTAAGAAGTTAGTAACGCATCTGCAATTCTCCTATTTTAGCGGATTTCGTGGCTAGCGGTGGCACTTACCATCAGGTCCACAGCTCGTTTGCCTCTTTTGTAACTTAATAAAAGTATATATGGGAGATTTTTGGTATTTATCTATAATAAATAAATAAATATTTACTGGTTTTTGAAAAAAAATCCTATCACACGCCCTTTCAGGGAGTGAAAATATATACACGCGCTTAAATAAAAAAACAACACGACATTGTGATTGAGGAAAACAAATTATCTGACATTTGTTCCGCATATTTTGTGTCTCAATTTTTGTATCAAACTGAAAGTAAATCAGTTTAAACATTCAACAGCTTGCATTGATTTGATGCTTGGCATTCGGGTGGCACTGCTTACTGCAATAGAGATTTCTTGTAATGATACGTGTGTCAATGTTTCATTGACATGGTGATGTCGAGTGACAATTAAAATCATTATTTAATACAATATTTAGAATTCATAGGCTTGGTATATACATACGCAGATGTATTCATACTGTATCATTTCGTTCTGAGAGTTATCCAACAAACAAATAATCATTAAGGCGACGTAATAAAGAAATTATACTTTGCGAATAAAAGGACGTACATTGGTGTATATTATTAGCAATTACATGAAAGAACGAGAAGCAATTAACGTTAATGATTAGACAGTTTACGCGTTTTCCTGTAGGAGCAGGACGCCACGTGTGTGCCCTCGCTTTATTAGTGCGGTCGGGGTGGTTTTTATTACTGGTAGTATTTTAACAATTAATGTTTCAAATTAAACGTCAGGGACTATGTTTGTGGAAGAAAACTCTTTCTTGATCACGGTTTAGGCGAGTCCACGTGCAGTTCACATCGCATTGAAAAAATATTATGTTAAAAATCCCATGTTTGCAAGAGAAGGTAAGCAAAGATCCTAAGTTTGAACATTTAGAAATAGTCCTGCAAGACAATTAATGGTACTGACTAAAGTTTCACTGGAACAAGACATCGTGAAGTTTAGCTTTTTTTATGTTAAAAAACGAAAGAACAAACGGAATCAAATTGTCACTGTAGCACGTGAATGTGCGTCCCGTGACGTGCAGCGACGACGTCGAGGGCGACGCCGTTTTTCATCAAAAGAATTTTCTAAGTTATATTTTAAGAGGGTTAGACAGATGCTTTTAATTTTTTTTATTTAAGAACATTTTCTAATATTTCCATTGTTTTCTTAGAAAATGTAAGAAAAACATTTTCCAAAATATGATTGACCCGGGGAATTGATCCCAGAACTTCCGCATGCACACTTAGTAGTAATGGATCACGGGGCGATATAAACGATAATGAGTCAATACCCAATACCAAAAAATAACACTCTAACAGTAATTAATACATATACATATCATCACGCCCATATATCCCCAACAGAGGGTGTGGCAGAGGTGCATTTCGAAGTTTTT
>DVZZ01000043.1:0-11522 GCA_018237845.1 Euselasia chrysippe | reverse complement strand
AAAATTAATAAAAAATAAATAAACTAATAATTAATTATGCTATAATACTGCTAAAGCTAGATCTTCACGCCAATATATTTCCAAAAAAGATTAGGCAGAGGTAGATACATACTAGTATGTATTAGGATTCACACTTATATAATAATTTGAGATATTCTTTGGTATCGTTTTATTGAAAAGCCCTTCGACAATGTATCGAATATGAACGAATTAAGTGGACGTGGTATCTCATATAACAACGTTATTATGTTTCAAAGTAACCATTTCTCTGGCACAGTTATTACAGAAGTATTACCGCACATTTTTTCAGACCACTTCATTTGACCTTTTATAACATTATAAAATTTCGTTAATGGTCAATATTAATAGTCTCTACAAATCCAAATTAGCTTTACTGGTCTAGTGGTTACAAGTATATGCTCTCATGCGGAGGTTTTGGGTTCTATTGCCGGGATGGATAAACCGTAGAAAATTACTTCTTATATTTTTTAAGATTATCCAAAATCTTCTAAGATTGTCCGGGAGTGGAAAAGATCCCGATTGGTGATGAGTTAACTACCTCTCACAGCATAAGACGTATTTTCACAAGTCAAACATGGGTATTTTTACAATTGTACGTACTGTTTTTTAGGGATATATGGGCGTGAAGATATAGCAATAGTCCATTCGTTGTAGAACCAACATACATATCATGTGAGGTCCGTTAAAGGGTGAGCAGTTACAACCGAGTGTTAATTTCACGGTCCATACAAACCTGTCTTGCCTCGTCCAATTTTATCAAGTCAAAGAAAAAGTTATATAAAGTCAAAAATTTCAATCCAAATCCCGGAAATTCCTTATTTTATTTTATTTATCTTTATTTAGTTAGAATAGGAAACAGCCAGGAAGAGCGGTTTGATTAAATAATAGTCTCCGTGTGCTATAAAACGCAAGGGAGAGGAGGTAATATTTGAATATTTGAAATAATTGCTTGTCTGAGATTTGAAGGTATCCCGGTGATGAAATTCTTTCTAAAAGTTTTGAAAGATTTGTTGACAAAGTCAATCATGTACGGTCAATTAGTTCTATATACCTTATGAGATAATTAGATTATTTGTTGAAGAGTTAAGTCCTTGGATAGTAGTATACTGAAAATGACAAGAAAAATATTTTTTAATATTATTATCACAAACACACATTTGACATGTGATATCAATGAAAAATTGTTTATGGAATATTCTACCTTTTGCCACATTGTTACAGCGTATTATTGTTTGCTGTTTTTCTTGTCAAGCGCATGCCCGTTATATTGATAATAAATTACCATCTGGTTAATTTCGGCTATTTTTGTTAAAAAGAGCTAGCACAGTTGCAATCCACATAGTTAGAAAGAGATAGATGAATGTTTGTCAACATTACGCGATTGTAATTTTAGATCACTTCCTTGTTCTAAACGTTGCCAAATCTAAGGATCTCTGGTAGCCTAGTAACAGAATTAACGAAAATCATTTTCTGTTTCGTATATTTTTCTGTTTTTTTACATAAAAAACTGGGTAATAATTAGGCCGCCTGCTTTATAGTAAGTCTGCCTGCCTTATTTATTATGCCTTTCGTATCGACCATATTGTTTCAATTGTATTGACGCTCGTGTAGGCTGTTGTGAGACGAGACGAAAGTCATTTATCGACGAATGCTTTTATTTTCAGATATAAAAAATGTGAGTAGAATTTGAGAAGAACAGTATTGTAGTCTAGTGTGTGTGAGTACATACTTAGTACATACATATGTAGTGTAGTATGGTTATAGTGTATGTTTGTAGTACAGTATGTATGTAATATGGTAAAACTTATTAACTCACTATGTACTTCAATATCTGGTTGCGTTGCCGCGAACATCGACAAAAAATAAATAGTTTATCTTATATAGTATATAATGAAAACTATGATGCTTGGCACTCGGTTCTCTCTGCTTACCCCGTTAGGGATCTGGCGTGATGATATGTATGTATGTATGTAATAAAACAGCTCAGTACGGAATCACCTACCGTTGAAAACATTGGTGGTGGTTGTTTTTAGGTTTGGAGTTAATACAATTTAATTCAAACGAACTGATTAGCAATCAAAAATAAATGTGTATGTGATTAAGTTCTATTTAGATTGTATTCAGTTCGAAGTCAGTTATTGGAAAGCTTTCTTTAGGAAAGATTTGAAATTATTCGCATTAATTCAAACAAAAGGCTTTGTAGTTTAAGCGGTAATGGCTTGAAAAGCTTATTAAAATGTAATGATTACTCAAAACTAGCGATACAAATACCCAATTTGAAGAGTTAACAGTTCTGGGTCCCGGTCGACTCTATCGTCAATTGTGACAAATATTGCCCAGCATTCAACTTACACAATCAATTCTTATAACTAGGTATATCGAACAAATCGTTTTCGCTTTGATTAAGAAACGTGTCAGAATTGCCAAAATCGAAGAAAGTATGGCAGTCTATTTATTATCTAGGAAGTGTTATTGTATTGAAGTTAGTCTATTGCTTGATGTATACGTATGGTTATCAATACTTACCATCAGATGGTTTGTTAACTTATCTACTTATTCGTAACAGACGACCTTGTGATAATGGGTATGCAATATTGATAACGTGATATTTCTTTAAAACACTGCTTTCCCTGTTGCTGTTATCATTTACGACTTCCTTATCTCTAATGATAGCCTAGTAACATCAATACTGTCTTATTACATTAATTTCTTTGATTTTTTATTATCTGTATTATTCCCAGAAAGAAAAAAAATCTCTGTAAAATAATTACAAACAATGAACAAGCAGCCGACATTTTAATATTCTATACTAATCAAAATGTAAGGGTAGACGACAATTCGTACCCGGCCGAAATTTCATGTGTGCTCCGTTTTTAGTTCTGACACAATCGAGTTTCTCTTGGATACAAATTGTCTATTAAGATATCAAATTTTGATATTAGTATAGATTTTTTTCACTCAAACTAAAAGAAGGCAAATGAGCTGGAGGCGCCCTGATGGTACCAACTTTTAAAAAAATAATTGGAAAATTAGACTTCACATTTTTGGCAAAAGTTTTAAAAAAAAAGTTAGTAACGCATTAGCGAGACTCCTAGTTTTGCGAATGTTGTGGGAAGCGCTGTCACTTACCATCACCCCGCAGCTCGTGTGCCTTCTTTAGACCATAAAAACCATAAAAACCCAACATTACAATCAAATGGACATCTCTGTCATATTATAATTTGGCACATTTTATAATTCATTAACGATTTCATTAACTTGTATGATAAAACAAGTTGGTTGAAAGTAAACTATTCCGTGATAATACACGAGTTAACAGAGATAACATTTATAAACGTGGAAGAGACAAGACAGACTTGGATCATGGTTGACAGGCAGTTCTCTCTGCTTGCCGCGTGGTGTGATGATATGCATGATACATACATACATACGAGTACATTACATTTTATACAGAAAGTATTGAAAAATAGTGTAGTTAGCGAAGCAGGCAGAACACTAATATCTATAAGTATGATAAGATACTTTGTTTATGTTACTTTTATATGATAATAACGTGTGGATAATTAATTAATATTATTAATTATTGATAAGTTTATAGAATAAACGGGCTGGAGAGTATTTATAATAAGATATCAGTAAATACAGCTCCTATCCTGGTGTGTAATTGGACGCACAGACCTGGTTCGTTACGACCCTCCTGCAAAACACTGTTGTGAAATCCTTGGGTTTCGTCAGGGAGCAGGAAAGCCAGGAGACCTTGTGTTCCGTATCCTCGTCAATTTTTGTTTTCGTATTTCAAAATTCCTTTAAAAAGTCGGCGACGCATTTGCACGAGTTTTGGTTTACAGATATGTTTCTTTTTATCCAATAAAAGCAGATGATGTTATGTGTCATATCCTTATGTCTAGAGTTTGTCGATGCGTTGATAGTTCAATCGGCACCTTCCAGAGCGGTAAGGGTAATATAAAAAATTGCGAAATTATGATCGTAACGTCATCGAAAGCCTATGTGAATTTCTAACTACCTCTAGTGTAAAAAGAATTGATTTCGATTAAAATTGTTTTTAAGTTTTATTTCACATTTGTGTTTGAAAACTACTAGTGTTTGACTACAAAAGCGAGTCTAACGAAAGGGCTGATTATTGTGACGAAGACAGTGCCGAGGATTTGCGACTGACAGTTTCGTTAGTTTAATAGTGCTTATTGTGAGAAGTACATCTTTCATTAATAATACTATGAATACATGTGGTCTACTCGCTAGAGTATGTTATCGTTTTATCTTTTTAATCAATATATGATTATTAATACACATAACACTATAGTAATTAATATTATACAATTATTAATCATTGTATGTGCCTATTTTTTGGGTCGAAATGTGTGAAATTTAAAAAACAAAAACAAAATAATTTCATAAAATCGTAGCCTCCTGTGTGTGGCGGTATTGAACTTTTTAATCTTTGTTTTCAAAAAGTCGCTGATGTTAAATCGACCCCATCGACCCATCACATATATATAAGATCTTCTTTTTCATACAATTACATGCACAATAAGTAAATCGCGTTCCTACAAATCTGAACTTTTTTTTTATCTATTTGGAAACTTATACAACACACACACGACTTCCGAAGACTTGATAACTTTTAACAACAATAATTGTAGCAAAGAAATGTTTGTATATAAACTACCAACCAATAGAATAAGTATGAATAATTAGAATAAAATTAAAAAATAAGTTGAAAAAGTTTATTTTATTTTTTAATAAGAATTTTTTAACAAATTGTCTGGCGCTGCGCAAATTATCTTGCAGAATTTCGAGATTGGGACTAGGAAAGTAGAATTGGTAGATAGTAATATGTGAGTGATTACAACAACAACCAATTAGATGTTCGGTAATTCGTATAAGCGACATCGAGCAATTTAGCAATTTATGGAGCAATAAAATTAAATCTTGGCTAGGCTATTTTACTGAAATTACTAAATTAATTCCAAAATATTACACAATTACTTGCGCTGTATTGCTCCTCTAGTGTTGCCGAACATAATAATTATTTAAATGCTTGCTCGCTTAAGCATACCTTATTGTTAGTCTCCTGGTAATATTAGTTTTCGATGATAACTAAAATCATGGCGGTGTCGGGTGCTAACTAAATAATGCACACTACACCTGCGAGATTATCGAATTTTTTGCGAGTTTAAAAAAGTAACACGTGTGTGATATTTAAGTCGTTAGCCGTCTTGGTCGGCCGGGGGCAGAGGTTGCGAAAACATTCCGAGTTGTATGAGGTTTTTGTTTTGTAGACTTCATTTTTTTTGTTTTTTTTTGTTTTGTAGATTACTTGTTTTAAAACAGTTAGTTATAATTTTATAAGGTGGTAGGAGGTGCTGCTCTAGGTTAAAAACAGAATTATTTACTTACGGTCCATATTAATATTGTACATTAATCAAAACTACAACCTAAGACAACTTACGTCCGATCAACCTGGATTTTCAAAAGCGCTTTTCGTCTTGAGGTTTGACATAAAATAGAGTTAAGTTGATTGCAAATTGTCTATCTTAGATTGTAAAAGTTTGATTAGTGTGTGAATATTGGCATAAATAAAACATCAATTTTTACAGTTCTTGTGAACATAATTGTAAGGATAATAAAACATATCCAAAAAAAACTTTGATATTCAATATTAACTTAGATAAAAGGCTCAAAGCTGCATGTTATTTGATCGACAATGTGTCGTAACATTGGCGTCTACAGGGTTAGGTCGTCTGCTTTTTTGATATTCTGTGATTTATAAAGATCTGCCAAGTGTGTGTCGGGCTATTTAAGGCATAGGTGCCGTAGTTACGTTCAATGAATAGTGTGCGAATTTAAAACTTTTATTATTAAAAATATAATTGCTTTAAAGTGTAGGAGAGTTCAATAAATATAAAAAAAATTCTTTCTCCACGTATATCGTAAGTTATATACAATTTTTTAATCTGTAAATTGTAAAACTTCATTAATTATGTTGGTAATCTTTTTTTATGGCAGAAAGCACTCGAGCTCCGGGCACCTGATGGTAAGTGGCACCACTACCCACGACGTCTGCAATACCCAAGGAATATTAATAATAGCAGACGCGTTGCCAACATTTTTATGATTATAAAAATGAAAATTGGATTAAATAAATGATACAAGTAGTAGGGTTTAAGGGGCTTTGGATCACCTGCTCACTAATCGAAATATAACAAGAGTTGTTTTACGACAGTCTACTGCAGGTGGGTGGAAATGACCCTGGTCGGTGCGACCCATTCGACTCCGGGTTAGGATTAACACCAACCAACCACCTTGAAAACTATCATACATCCATTTTATATAAAGAAATTTAAGTTAATGCAATTTTTTGAATTATCTATCTACCCCAAACTATAATAGAAAAATATCTATTTCCACTTAATTGGCAGCAGCCTTAAATAAAAAAAATAGTTGTACCATATCGGGTACAGACGAGCGAGAGAATGTGGCGAAACTATTGAGGCACATTGAACCGTAACGATATTGAACATGGACGGGATATTTATACCATATTTCATTGGAACCGTTGTGAGAAAGAGAAAAAACCATTTCAAAATTTTTTGTATCTCAACCCAGGTAAATTTACTTGCCATCGCTTTCAAATTCCTTGGTATTAGATTGTAATGTGTGTTCGACTTTACACATCAATGACCAATAAGCATCATCGATCTTGTATCACACCAAGCGCATGTGTGAAGTGGTTGCTAAAATTCCCAATCATGCTTTTTACCACCGTGGTAGTTAGTGGTCTTGACTCGTGTTGGGCCTTGGACTTGGAAGGGATATTTTAACATTACGTGTTAACATTTTCGAAAGAGCACCTTTGTCTTGTCACCTACTAATCACAGTGTGGACGTATCTTCCCTAAAGGTATATATTTTTCTGAAGTGCACTTTGATCTGTATTTCTGCTTGCCTTCTTTTGGGCAAATAAGCATGAGTAGTGAAATAGTGTATGATCTGTTGAACCACGTATTCGATATAGTAATCTTCATAAAAAACCGCCTTTTGCAACACAAAGTCAGTCGAGCAGGTCTTTTAAGAGGTACTGACACGGAATCGAACCCCGGACTTCTCGTCTGTAAATTCATAACAATAGCAATGACACCAATGAGCTGATCAAGAGCGAAACCTTGAATACATCTTTTTGAAATACAATTTTTACCATGAGTGCGACAATAGGTCCAATATTTAAAAATGGAATGCATCTGAATTTAAAAACATATCGATTACGGTCATACTGGTGTTTACGTAACAACGAACTCGAGCCCTTTGTCAGTGAACTGGGACGCGTCACCGAAACCAGGGCATCAGGCGTGGCTTGCAATGGCAGTCCTTGACCGAGATGTGATGCACCCCAACCGTAACCTAGTTCCGTCGCTTGAAGCGCTACACAAATCTACCCCGTACCAATGGATGCTGAACTAGGTCGCTGCAGCGCTTTTTTTTAATGGTTGTTCTATTTTTTAATCTGAGCACTTGGCAACATGGCCTCTTTAATTAGGGCAGGGCCACACCTACATTGTCAAAGTACATACATAATGCATCTGATATCACAAAGAGATGAGATTTTTAATAGTCCAAATTATAGAAACTTCTAGGTCTTACAACCTTGCAAGGTGTAACTCCCATCTTATCTGTTTGGGCGCACCAATCTGCCTTTGGGAACTATTACCTCTTGCAGAAACTGCCGTAAAACGTGGTATGGGGCAGGAGATTCGGGGCTCATCCCCCCTATTTTAGTTACACTCTGCATCCCTTTAACGGTGTTAGACGTCATGGTATGTAGTGGTTACATATAATCATATGAACTTGATGTCGTTTGAACTTGATGGATATAGAGATCCATTATCATTCTCTATGGTACTTTGGGCAGTGTTGTAGAAGAGTATACATACGTTGTAGAATTTGTATTCATACTCTTATTCCAAGAAGATGGTCGACTTTCAGAAGTATGTTTCAAAGTTTAATAATGTAAAAGTTACCCATGAATATTTATTTAAAACATGCACCGTAGGTGGCGAGCCTATCGCTTGTCATGAACTTTTTAAATCTCGTATAGGTAATTTTTAAAAATACGTTGTTCGGTAATCGTATTTCGAACCAGCCGCGATGTGTGTGTACAAAAAGTTATTACAACATTACGGCGTAAATGTGTGTTTTCGAACAAAGCTGAATCAAATACTATACTTTAGTATGAAAAATTTGTTTTGATGTACGACAAAAAGTAAATTACTACTGATATCGAGAGTAACGACGCACGGCGCGTTAGCGTTACTAATTATATATTTATTCGTGTTAGTCCTACAGGCTGTACGAGTACGACCCATTTGACCCATTTCTCCATACAAATAGAAGCACCTTTATGAATACCTAGCGTAAGAATTGATTGTGAAAAATAGATTGATCTGCTTATTTCAAACTAACATATTTTGTTTCGAGGTTTAAGTATCCAAATACTATAAAGAAATGCAGCCTCATTAAATTTGTGTTAATTCTACAGAAAAAAAATCGTCGAAATAGGAGGAACAAAGAGAGGGGGAATAAAACACCCTGATAGCGGTTCATATGTGAGCACTTATATTAAGATCTTATCTATATGTGTAACCCATATTTATTATATATATATGGATGCAAATAAGCGCGTTCAGTTTAAAAAGTAAACAAACATGCAAAGCGACAAAATAGTGTAAGTACTAGGAAAACATGATTACAGGTCATTGTCCTACTGATGATCAATTATGATGTTTTTACAAAGTCTCATCTGGGACTTGCGAGCAACGGTTTTTTTAAGTTAAAGCTTGCGCCACTTCCAGTCGACCACATTAATTATAACAGCTTGTTTCAAGAATTAAGGACAATACTATAATTTGATAATTTTTGTTTAAGCGAAGAATCACAATTTTTGTTTTCTTAGATTTTCGAAACATTTTCTAAGATTTTCCGAGACTGGAAGGGATTCCGATTGGCGTATTAAACTAGACGAATGTAAGTGAGTTTCGGAAGTGTAAAAACTTCGAAATTCACCTTTGCCTCACCCTCTGTTCATCCCCTATATGGGCGTAAAGATACGTATCAACAATTTTAAATATTAATGACTGGAAATGTCTTTCTTCGATCATTTAATCTCGGTAGAGAATAACAAATCCAGCCTTACGATTTTTTTATTACGACTAATTTTCTTTTCTATGCGTATATTTAATAAAAAAATTATTTTGTTAATGATCCTATAAAAAAGTCAGCAACTGCAAGCCTCCTGGTGTTATGGATGATATTTCTTGTGCAGAATGATACCTTCTTTACCTTTAAAGAAAACACTACTTTTTTGGTAACACTATATAGAAACACCATATCAAGAACCTTCTTCTACTAACTTGAGTAAGAGAAAGGTAGTAGGGCCTGCTCTGTATATAAAAAGTACAATGCCATGACGCAAGAGAGAATAATCATCACAGGGATATTTTGTAGACTGATTGCAAAAAAAGTAGAAAAAAAATTTAAGTAGACAGTAAAATTAGGTAGTTGAAAAATTAAAATTTAAGTTCTATTTATTATATTATTTATTTTATTACAACAACTTAACACCTACTCCGCCCATGTATCTGTGCGTAACAAAAGGTTTGTTTTTTAAAAATATGAGTCAAACGGGCATTTAGTTCCCCCGAAAGTATACCTAACCCACGTGCCCACACACACCAAGTAGGAGTTTATTATGATCCTATCGTCGACATCACAGGTATATTTTTAACATCATCCTCGCCTTTGAAAAAGATTTTGAAAAGATTAGATTGCAAAGTACCAGGAAACCAGAGAAATTAATGTTTTTTTTTCTTAATTACAGATGCACAGTAACGAGCCAGCGCCCATGCCGACCACGGGGCCTGTTCTACTGCAGCAGCTGGGACAACTGATCGTCCGTTCGCGAAGCAATAGTCCGGCGCAGCGACGGCGGCAAAAGCTAATGCCTTCTACTAGTCAGGTATATTACATATCATATTGTTTTTACTGTGGCGTATTAGTGAAAGCCATGACTTCACTTGCGTGAAGTTTTGGGTTTGATTTCCGGGTTGGATACATGTTATTTTTAGCATTTGAATTATTAAAGTAGAATCACTATTGGAAAGAATCCTAAATGCTTCACTTTAGCTTTCACAGGCTGTCCCGGGGTTCCACTTAATAAAGCCTTTTTCTTAGTTAAATTTAAGTCCCTTAATAAAGCCTTCTTATGGGGCGTTATATAAATGCTCATTCCAGGTGCAGACCCAACCTAAGCCAGCTGACGAACCAAAACCAGCAGTGGAAGCACAGCTCAGCAACCATGTGCACGCGCTGTGGAACGAACAGATACCGGTTTGCATTGAGGTACGGAGTGAAATATCCCAAACAGTGTCATTATCAAGCGGTAGGAAACTCCTGTCCCGGGATCGCTGTTGCGACGACCCCGAGTGTGGGACTCGACGGCCAGAAGGGCCGTAATACCCACTAAACGACCCTGCGGAAATCCGTTATCCATTGTGCCCGTGGTGGCGGAACGGTGGATACTGTCCAGGAGCACGCTGCCGCCGTACCACCAACACCAGCCAGCCCCGTTGGCTTTCCTCGGGGCCGGGGGTGTTTTCCAGCACAGGGAAGGGCCTGCTTCCTGCCGAAACAATAACTGTTAGACTTAGCTTTCGTAGTAAGTAGGTGGACGCATTGTCTGGCCAGTCGTGTCTGACGTTGCACTACATTTTATTATTAATTATTGCTTATTTTAATAAAACACCCATGACTAGCTCTTGACAGTAATTATGTTGTAATAGGACATAAGGCTAACTTCAATTTAGGATTTATTTAATTTCTAAAAAATCATAAATAATGATTATACTTTTAATGAATTGAACATTATGCTAGATTTCTCACGAAGTGGGCGGTGGAAGTCTAAAGAATAAAATTGTGATCATGAAATGTACTGGCTGCAGGTGTTGCTGGCTCCGGAGTGCCCAGAGTGCTACGCGTCTCTCGGCCGCGCGGAGGAGGAGGCGGCCTACGACTCTCTCCACACGCAGCAGAGGGCGCTACTTCTAGAACGTTGGACCATGCGCGTCATACCCACCAAGTAAGTGCGCCGTGACCTTGTCTGCACTCCTTGGAAACTTCTTTACCTAGAATTTGCAGTTATGTTTAATAGTCTTATAGAACAACTAAGGGCTGTTATAAAGAAGGGAGAAATGGATACCTGATGGTAAGTGGTAGCCAGCGCCTTCACGTTTGCACCACTAGAAGTATGCATATATGCATATGTTGTTGGTATTTGTGCGCCACCCACCACATTGGATCAACGCGTGCTGATGAATACAGTTAATAAAGGATAATCACAGTAGTTCAATGCGTGGGCGACAAGGTCCTGATATAGGTTCGGGTTTCTTTAAACAACTTTCGTACTAGTGGATATTTCTCTCTCTCCACAAC
>DVZZ01000042.1:0-11646 GCA_018237845.1 Euselasia chrysippe | reverse complement strand
AATATGAAGAACGAAGTCTTGCAAATGCTTTGCCAACTTTTCAAAGGGTTAATAGGAAAACGAGAATTGGATAGGATGTACAAGGAGTAGGGAGGGGGGGATGGACCCTGCATCACCTACTCACTAACCCAAACACAACGAGAGTTGTTTTACGGCATTCTCCTACAGGCGAGTGGTAACAACCCAGGATGATGCGCCCAATTCGACTCCGGGAAAGGAGTAGCACCTACCATCTTCAGTGGTGAACTATAATAATTGTAGACAAGTTGAAATATTTTAGGGCTTAAAAAAGTAAGACGAGTGACAAAATAGAAACATGGAACACGCGCAGAAATATGTTAAAAACTCTATTTAAACATTAGGTTTAGGTAGTAAGGTTACTTCTACACCGAAGTCAAATTGGGTAAACCCGGGTCGTTACTACCATGCCGTAAAACAACTTCTGTTGTGGTTCAGAAATGAGCAGACAATTCAGGGCCCACCTCCCGTCTCCTACTTCTTTTATCATTAATATTATCTCATTTTCATTTTCCTCTTTTTAAAATAGATGACATTGCATTTGCAAAACATCTGGTTGTGAGTAGCGGTGCCCTCTTATTACTATAAAGATAGATATTTTTTTTTAGATTTTAATTTTTGTATGGTCTTCAGAAGGAAAACTAGCTGCGAACACCTGATGGTAAGCGACACCGTTACCCACGAGATCCGCAAGACTAGAAGTCTTGCAGATGCGTTGACAAGTTTTTAAAGGATTATTAGGAAAATGAGAATTGGATTGGATAAATGATACAAGGAGTAGGGAAAGGGGGAATAGGGGAGGGGGATGGGAACTGAATCACCTGTTTACTAACCGAAACCAAACGAGAGATGTTTCACGGCAGTTTTCTGCAGGCGGGTGGTAACGACCCAGGACGGTGGGCCCAATTCGACTCCAAGAAAGGAGTAACACCTCCCACCTAAATAGCACCTACCACCTAGAATCGACCTCACTACTAACCAATGGGTCTCGGGTTTGATCACCGGAAACAAAGAAGCGGTTGATCTAAAATGTGCTAAAAGCGGAAAATGTTTTAAACGGCTTTCATGAATCACATTTTTCGAATTCCATAAAAGAAGATTCACTATACACTGTAAATATTCGTAATAAATAAATATTACTGGACAAATCACACAAATTGAACTAACTCCAAAGAAAACTTTTCGCCTGTGTTAACCAACGATACTAATACATATATAAATAGAATACATACATAAATACTGAAATATATTTAATAACACCCAGACCCAACGAAACAAACATCACTGTTCATAACAGACATGTTTGACGATGCCGGGGATCGAACCCGAGACCCATCGGTTAATACTCAGGGTCATTCAATTAATCATTCAAATTAACCACTCATTCAACGGGCCGGTCATCAACTCCGAACCGAACTGCAAGTTAATTTACCTATTTACTTAAGGCCGTAATTTTTAGTAATTTTGCAATTTAGTGCTCAGAAATTGACAAAGTACGTCTCTATAAAGAAAATGTGGTCGCTTCTACTTACATACACTCATCCCATTAATGTCTGCATTTAGATGCATCATACATACATATCATCACGCAGATCCCTTACGGGGTAAGGGATAATTATAAAGGATATATGCAATTAGATATACATCTACAAATATTTCACAAGTCAAAAGTGTTCTAAAACCAGCACCAAGGCACACAAAAATCCGCTGCGTTGCAAGTTACGCCGGTCACCCGACACTCCCACGGCATGGCCGCCATGAGATAAGGCGCGCTTGGAGATTTAAGTGAAACAATCGTTCAAGATAAGGCTCTGATTTAATCACTATGTATACATAATGCATACCTTTATTCTACACAACCCATTTTACATAAGGCACGTAATGCTCTTCCCTTTGCACTTTTTTTAAGTATTTTTTTAGCATCCCGAAAAATGAAACGATGAATTTAGATTATGAATCGGAGATATTAGTTAGAATTTATCGTGTTTTTTTTTAAATTTTTATTGTTTTTAGCAACTTGCGATGGAGAACGCATATGGTACTGTTTTTATTTTGGTGTTAGAAGGCAAACGAGAAACTGGTACCCGATGGTAACTGACACTACTACCCACGACATCCGTCTTGCAGATGTGTAAACAACTTTTTAAAAGATTAATAGGATGAGAATTGGTTAGGATATAGAGGTAGTGGGTAAGGATAGGGGTGGGGAGATGGACTCTCTATCTACTGCTCACTAACCGAAACACGACACGAGTTGTTTAACGTCAGTCATATGCAGGAGAGTGGTGATGTTGCCAGATGGTGCACCTAATTCGACTTCAGGATAGGAGTAGCACCTACCAATGGAACCTACAAATGGAATGGAATAGGATAAGGTTTCTACCTTTACATTTGGTAACATACAATTTCAAAAAAAGAACAAATAATTATACATATAGCCTCCATGTTTCAGTGGTAATAGAAGTGAACACATACAGGGTAGGTTCTGAATTCAATTCCCGAATAAGACTTTGCACATTCATCATTTGAAAGAGATTTGTTGAGGATTGTCAAGGATCCTGATTGTTGATGGGCTCATATCTTTCACATTTGTTTATGAATTTTCCCAAATTACTTGCGATTGCTTTTCTTAAGTTAATAACTTAAAAAAAGTGGGTGTACTTACCCTCTCCTGGCGATATGAGTGTCAAGATATATTGGCTGGTTAAGTGAAACCATTTTGGCTTAAAACCAACTTAATAAAGATGCTATATTTTTATAGTTGTACTATTTTAGTGGAGGGCTAGACAATGCTTGGCTAGGCTAAGCTTGCCCTTTGAAAATAGTTTTGGGACATTATATTATTGGTTAAGCATTTTTGTATCTTGTAAATGTAATGCACTTACTTTTTTAAGTATAATCCATTTACCACAGTGCTCATTATTTTGTTTAAAGTAGGATTAACTTCTAAGGAGACTTCTAAGTCTCCCTCTATAACTCTTGTGTGGATTGAACAATCACTCTATAATTTAATGTTTAAAATTTCAGAAAACCACGATTAACTCTAGTTTGATTAGGTTTTCAAAGTAATATAAATTCAAACTAATATGCAGTTGTTCAACAACAGTAACAAAGCCGCTGTTTACATAAGAATATGAAGATAGCGTTGTTTAGTTAGCTGGTCGCATGTACATTTCAAAGTGGTCTTTAAAAATGCAACTCAAAACCTATTAGATATTGTACGAATTCTTTCGTAAGGTAGTGTTAGCACAACATAAATTGTTTTAAGATGGGTGGACAATCGCAAGTTACGTAATACGTGATTGGAATCCCACCGATCCCGGATCGACATTCACATCGCATCATACGAATTCCCGGACACGAGAACGTGATTGTCACGTCGTAATCCAAGTAACCAATTGTTCGAAATATTAGGACCGGACTTTGAAATGGGCAGCGCTGATGGAAATTAGAGATTCTTTGAAATGCAACGATATTTTTTCATTGAATTAACTGTAGCTTAAATTATTTGAGATTTATGCCCGTTATCACCAACGACCCGTAAATTTAAGAACTACCTAGAAACTTGTAAAAGAATAGAACTTTTAGAAGAAAAAGAAAAATTGCGTTCCAACAATGCTTGGGTATCACTTAGTATATATTTATATGGGCGTGAAGATATATATTAAGTGGTATAAGCATTGGTGAAACGCAATTTTGATTTACATATCTCACTAAGTGTCTCTTAAATTTAGGGACCGCTGGTGAAAACGGGCATAGGACATCTGTAAATCTTACATTCTCGTATTTTTATAGTTTCCGTAGTACCATTGTACCTTCGTATTTCTATAAAGTGCGGATTCATTAGAAGTCCCAGATTCAACATATGGATCGACGCATTTTGCTCGTGAATTTTCGGATTAAAAAATAAGTCAAGGGATGATAGATGTTCAGCCTAGCGATACACTTGCTATCGCTGCTTCATGGATTTTATTTTCACTAACTAGTCGCGGGTAAAAATTAACGTCTGCTATAATAAAACTTTAATTTTTCGCGATTTTTGACTTTATCCTTTTTTTATGGGAGAAAGAAGGCAAACAAGTTCCGGATACCTAATGGTAAGTGACAACGCTATCCACGACATACCCAAAATCAGAAGTCTTCCAGGTGCGTTGCCAACTTTTTAAAGAATTAATATAAACATGAGTAATGGATGGAATAAATGATAAAAGGAATAGGAAATAATAGAGGAGGGGCCACGGATCTCCTGCTCACTTACCAAAACACGAGATAAGTTATTTCACGGCAATCTTCTGCAGAAGGATAGTAAGACCAAGGTGAGTGCCTTACAAATTTAACCTAACGGATTGTTCTGTACAAATAAATTAGTTTTCACTTTTGTAACAAGATATTCTAAGTTTCTTCTAATGCTGCACCAACCTAATCCTTAGAAAGATCAAAATCTGAATTTTGAACCTAGATATCGAAACAAAGATTACTTGCCTGCAATCTTAATCAAATTACCTATGATGACTTCTCAGAACGAAAAAGTTACCATCATATTGTCTTTGACACAATTACAAAATCAATTTATCGATACTGTTTAAGCCAAAATATCGATATTTTTATGCGACCTATAACTTTGGTACGTAACCAACAGCTAAGTCACATTTATGCCCTAAAACTTATCGGATTATTACAAATGAAGTACATTTCTACTTGGGTCGTGAGAAACCAATCCAAATATAAACAGCTCCAGTAATCTTTAAGTAAATAAGGATGTTTATTAATACATTTAAAAGCAGCTGCGACCACGACAAGTTGGATCATACACGTTACGCGACATCAAAGACACCGCGCGCTTTGAACTTGCCGGCTAAAATCGTGCCGCTTTATGTGCTGTTTTTTTAGAACGACACTATGTCTTGCTGAAATGTGTTAAATTTAACACACTTTTATAATATATTTCCTAGTAAACTTTAGATTACTAAAAACGTAGCCAAATTTAATCAAACTGTGAAATAGATATTAGTAATTTTTATTTTATGTACATCAACTAGTTCGTTACACTACTGCAGAAAATTAACGTGAAACAACTTTGGTTGTGTTCTAGCAGTAAGCGAAGATCAAAGATCTTTGCTACTCTTTTTATTCCTTGTTCTTTGCAATTTTGAATTTTCCTATTAATCTTTTAAAGTTGGTAACCCATATGCAAAACACCTGGTGTATATGAAGATGTTTTTTGTTAGCGGTATTACTTACCAATAGGGGCTCGCAGCTCGTTTGCTTTAAATATTCAAATAAGACTTTTACACGTTTCTTTACATAACATGAAAAAAATGCATGTAGTTCCCACAACATTCATGGAAAGTAAAATTTCACGGCCACAAACAAAAAAGCTTTCTTTTACCCATAAAAAAACGATCTTTTACTTTATCGGTTCATGAAAAATATTGCAATGAATTTTATTTGCAAATATAGGCAAATAAAAATATATCGTACTGTGTATTCGTTACTTAGTATAACATGAGATATTGTCCGGTTATCTAAATGTGTAACTTAGAGATAATGGACAAAGAAAGAGAGATATTAATGTTTACGGGAATTAAGACGCGTAAATGCAAATTTACTACAAAAGATATATTTTTATTAAATATCATAAACCTAATCATGTTGTGTAGAACCGCCTTTATAAATGCCTAATGGAAATCGACTGCAAAATTTTTCAATGTATATATTCACTGAGAAACAAATTCAGATGTCTTGTAGGTGATAAAGCTGCGATTACACGTTCACTCTCCTCCAATGTTTATAATGTTTGAACTAAATTCAGAAATGTTTTACTATGATAATGGGCCATATGTTTTTCGCGGGCAATAGCTGTCGTGTTACCTCGACTTCACTTTCGTTGGCAGTTCATAAACTACTCGAGAAGTAATGAGTTAGACAGTTGTTTCATCAAGCAAGTCTTCTTAAAAGAACATCAAAAGTGTTTCAAAAAGTGAACTTTTTTTTAATGTCGTAAACAATTCTAATGTACTGTTAGCACAACATTCTGTAGCAAATTCTCTTTGTATTTGATCATTTTATTTTTCATTCACAATAATTAACTAATACTTATGTAAGTAAAATTTATAATACACTCATCGCCTCCAAGATGTACGGTCACAGGCGTCTATTAATACGAAGGTTTCGACATATATTTCCTGAATTCTAGGTAAAAAATGATCATGTAGAGTTTTCAATTTTTTAAAACGTTTTCCTGAATTTTGTTTATTGATTTAACGATTAATTTGCCATCCGCTAGAATGGAACATTATTTCTATTTACAATCAGTATTTTTGCAAGACCTAGTTTTATTAGCTGCTGAGTCGGATGAAATTTTCAATTGTAATAAAATTACTTTTCTAAAAATGCAATTTATGCAATACCCGAGGTAGTGGACTTGCCATCTCACCTTCAGGGGCTTATATCATATATGTAAAGTGCAACTAAATTCTTTTATGCTGGAAATCACAAGTGCAGCAACGCATTTATATATTTATTTTATTTTAACATTGTTATTATCTTGACATTTGACATTTGATAAACATGTTATATGCATGTTTTATGAAGCAAATTAATTAGGTGTGTTTTGTAGAACGACATTTCACACATTTAATATTTAATCAGGAAGTTTGCTCATTGGTAGTTAGTAGTAGTAGTAGTAGTTAGTGACCTTGACTACTAACCGACGATACTAAGTACGGGGTTTGATCTCCGGCTTGGACAAACATTTCTGTGATGAGCAGTGATGTTTGTATCTATGGGACTGTGTGTTATTAAATATATTTCAGTATTTATATGTGTATTTCTACGTATTAATATCGTTGACTAATACCCATAATACAAGCGAAATGCTTAGTTTGGGGTTAGTTCAATTTGTGTGATTTGTCCCGTAGTATTTGTTTTATTATTTATTTATTTATAGTAGTCGTGATTTTTTTCAGGATCAAAAATAGTCTTTAGTCTTTTCAATTATGTATTTACTATAATTTTAATTAAGGACGCAAATACTCATGTCACTTGTTTTCGTTTTATCTTATTTGCTTATACTCTCGCAATATATATAATTGTTTTTTATTGCGAAAGAAAGTATACAAGTTGCGGTCACCTGACATTGAGTGACATCACTACCCACGACATCCGCAAAACCAGAAATGTTGCAGATGTTCAAAAGTTGGCAAACTTTTTAAAAAATCAATGGGAAAATGAGAATTATATAGGATAAATTATACAAGAAATAGAAAAAGATATGGGAAGAGGGATGGGCCCTGAATCACATGCTCACTAACCGAAATACAACGAGAGTTATTTCACGGTAGTCTTCTGCAGTCGGGTGGTAACGGCCCAGGCCAGTGCGCCCAATTCGACGGGAAAGGAGTAGCACCTAAAATCAATAATTTCAAAACTATATAAAGTTCAAATTGATGGAAATTAAAAAACAAACAAAAAGAAACCTAAAATAAATTCAGTAACTGCGAAACTGACCGAAATGCAATGAAAAAGTCTTACTGCCTGACAAATGCAGCGCAAAATTTTTACTCCATTAATAAATTAAGAATGGGCGCTAATAACCATATTGCTTATCTTAATTTGTTTTTGGAAAAATCTAATACTTATTTTTCTTTCATTGTCCGTTACCAAAATATATACCACGCATAAGCCACCCCGGCCGCACAAGGCCCTTTTAAGCGGAAGGGCATGTACCAATGCACCTACGCCTAACTACGCCACTGTTTACGCCTGTCAAATATTTTGGCATGTTATTACATAAATGCCTCCGTGGTCTAGCGTTTACAAGATTGGGCGCTCATGCAGAAGTTAAATTCCTGACTCGGCATTACATAAATGTAGTGTTTAGAAAAATACGCAATATATTAAATAAGTTTTATTCGCCACGCTGTAACAATTTGTTAACACTTGCTTTATTATTGTATATACAGACGTCCATGAAGGTCAGAGCCAACAACAAGCATTGCCCTAACATGTCCTTTTGCAACTCTTTCTGATTCCTAAACATAGACTGAAGTTTATCAGGCACGAACACCTTGCTATTGTCTGGAGTTATCACATTGCTTTCTCGTAACAAGCTCTCTACAGTTTGGGCTGAGGAAACATGTTCCTTGCCAATCAAAGTTCCGTATAATCTGAAAAGAACATATAATTATTGATTTAATAGGTGTACGCTCTCCGTAATGCAGTAGACGTAGATATTGACTTACAGAAGGTCCTGGTGTAACTTTACAATTTTAATTTTTTAAGGATAGGTTTACTATAGAATACATAGTCAAAAAAAGGCAAACAAGCTGTAGGCACCTGATGGTAAGTGACCAAAAGTGATCTACGAAGTTCAATATCAAACCGATACGTTCCTGACTTTTAAGGATTAATAGAAAAATGAAAATTAGAGATGATAAAGAATAAAAATGAAGACAATAAGGCCAATAAGGAGATAAAAACCGTAAACAATCTGACCCTTACTGAGTTATTGCGATAGCGAGCGATTATTATTTGTCTCTCTCTTTCTTTTAAACAATAATGAAATGACAATGTCGTTGAGTGATGACAATGGAGTATCGTGGTACAAGATATCCATCATGACAGACGTTAGGGAGATTCTAAAATGTTTCTAACATCCTATTCCTCCAAAATGTTCCTAAGAACATGTTTATTTATTTCACAAATCACAAATAGGTTGACAAGCGACTTAAATTTTAAAATTATTTCTATTTACATGTAAATAATTATAGTAACCCCAAAATCGAAGGTCACATATAAATTTCGTAAATATTTAGAAATACCGTATTTAAAGGTGCACAGCTCGACATCCACAGAGCTAAATATTAGAGATGTAGTATCCGTTATTTCTGCCATATATTAAATATTAAACAAATAAACTATTCAGTTAGTGCATATAATATATCTTAAACTGACATTGAAAATGAGCTCAGTGTGTGCACAATCAGTTTCTCAAATCCATCATAACTTGTGGCCCTAATGTCTATAGCATACAACAATTGATTAAGGGTCTGTGTCTTACGGTGTAAATTGCATCTACGACCGGCATTAGTGCGACGTATACCATTGGCGAATAATAATAAGACAGACATAGAGTAACACCATTTCAAGTTGAATTCGTCTATTTTTTAATGACAGCAAGCTATAATTCTTTAAGAACTCGACTTGAAATGATGTAGTTCTACTGCACTTAAAGGGCAGAAAGCGCAATTTTTTTCCATAACAGCTCTAAGCTGTCATTATATACTTGACACTTGGTTGGTTGGTTGGGATTCCAAATTGGAGCAGCATATGGAAGTTGAGACCCAACTAAGGGCTTATAGAGATGTAATGCAATCTGGGGGTTTGTAAATTCTTTACTAGAACAGGCAACAACGCCATACAGTTAGTCGCTATCAGACCTTACTTTTACCAACATATAGCATGAATCAAAAACAATACAAACACACGTTTAAGCGGATACCTGACGGCGATGAACAGTCAGAAATTTAAGGCATCTGCCGCCTCTACTTAATTAATTAACTCCTTGTACTTCAGCGGAATTGAACATCTCTCGCCCTCCAGACGGCGTCGTCAAGTCTCCGCTCCTCGAAGTGCAGAACACGGGTCATCCAGAAACTTGTAATCAGCTAATGGTCATAATCAGCTAATAATCATACACGTATTGTCATTGACTGTTGGTAATGAGCTATTAATGAATTGTCAAAAGATATAGCTCAAAATTTCTTATATAGTTCATAACGTTAGATATACTCATAATACGAAAATAGTCAACGACACTAATACACGTGTTATAAATATCGAAATAATTACAATAAACTCAGACCGATGTTATTATTATTATTATTATTTTAATTATTTGCAA
Organism: Euselasia chrysippe; assembly: GCA_018237845.1. NCBI lineage: Eukaryota > Metazoa > Arthropoda > Insecta > Lepidoptera > Riodinidae > Euselasia > Euselasia chrysippe. The sequence continues at coordinate 1,724 of DVZZ01000042.1, read as the reverse complement.
GTAGCAGTGTTACCTAATACGTCACTAAATAAAATACTTCGATACTGGCGGTTATTCACCACTGAGAGTTTCTTAAAGCGATTTATTAACGAGTTATCTTCAATCCAATAACAATACTCCGTGATCATTACCTCGGAAAGTTGGTTGAAGTATTGTATTGAACAGAACTCATTTATACATGGTAGTAAGACCCCGTCGGACTCAATTAATGTAAATATTATTTATTCGTGACAACTTAAGGTTAAAAAACTAATAATTTATTATTATTATTATTAGTGTAAATTTATTATATATTTATAGTTTTTTTTTTACTTTATATAGGCCAGGGAATAATTGATTATGTAATAAATAATTATATATAATTATAATAATAGTATTTTAAATTAAATAAAAAGCTACTATTTAGTGCACGCCGTCGGACTCCGGCTTGCTTTGCCAAATGTTCACAGTAGCCGCTGGTACCTCTGTCGCTCACTGGCCGTGCTGGCAGCACTATTAGTTTTATGTCCTAAGGAATATCTGTACACGAAACCAAAAAATCCCCAATTTAGACCCTAATGGATAGAATATCAAATATTAGTTACTTTTGACAAAATTTAGCTTTGTCTGCCTTCTTTTCGCTAAGAAAATGCAAACTATAGGTGAGAAGTTATAGTTCTATATACGGCCACATGTACTGCAATCAGGCGCTGTTGGCTGTCGGTATCGGAAAGTATAAATAAATGTAAATAGGATGATAAATATTAGTAAGAAGCAATGCAAGATAAGCAATATAAGGGGTTAAGAACTTGAATATGACAGCTGGAAAAGTTAGTTAAAAATACATTTATTTTTGAACGCTTGTGCCCTGCAAAAAAAAATGTGCCACGGTACCTCTCGCAGCAGCGAGACGCATCCAGTGACATACGACACGGCTCAGTGCACTCGGAAGCTGTATCAGTACTTTATCAATACTCATATTTGAGACGGTGAGGTTTGTTAGTTATCGTATGTTCCTTTGAGCGCTACAAAAAAAAAAGCCTTTGTTGACTTGCACACAAATATCCCGCAATTAAAGACCATCGGTTTCATGTGCCGAAACGCATTCAACATTACAAACCTAAATTGTGCGTAAAACAGCCAGAGCATAATATACCACACCAATAAACAGCAAAAGCATAAAGTAATCAAGTAAGTACCGATAGATGACGCTATTAAATTGCTACATCGCGCTATCACTGTACGTAACAATTCTTGTCTAGCTAATAAATGAAATTTGGGTGTTAGGGAGGGGATGAGTGGGTAACTTACACCACACTACTGAGTAATTGTCCTCTTTTTTTTTTTTTTTTTTTTTTATGCCTGACATAACTACTCCAGCACTAACTAACTATATCTATAAATATGCAAACTTGACTCTGCTAGGCAAAACTAAACTTTGCCGGTCCTACCAATGCCAGACTTAACTCTGACAAACATACATAACTAAGAAAGACCAAATAAATATATAATCAGAATTAACAAATAAACTGTAGCTTCGTTCGATTTGGGTTCCATTTAGGTTCGATTCGACTTTGTAGATATTGTAGTTAGTAGTATCACTGAGTATCAGGTTGCCACAACTGCTTTGCCATCTATTATTCTTAATAAAAAAATGTTCCCATGCGTATCATCACGCCGATATATCCCCAACAGAGGGTGTGGCAGAGGTGCATTTCGAAGTTTTTACACTACCGAAATACACC
>DVZZ01000041.1:0-11650 GCA_018237845.1 Euselasia chrysippe | reverse complement strand
ATTATCGATAATAATAGAAATCAATTTTTCTTTATTTTGATTAGATATGTGAAATAAAAAAAATGTTTGTGTGTCTGCTAACTGATAAATGTATGATTTGAATCACTCTATAAATTAAAAAAATGTATGAATTAAGTAAATATTGATTTTTTCAAGATCCGACCGACAAAAAAAAAAGAAAACCACACGTGTACATAAAGACATTTGAAATGAAAAGTAGAAAAAAATAAAAAAATAATTAGTAATTCTATATTTATTGGCGGTGACTGGTGGAAATCCATTGAACACATAATTAAAAATACACGTGTACTTTTCCAAAAATGATTTATTGTTTTTTTTTTAACCAACGGGGTTTTGCTGTGTCATTTAATTTCTATGTTAGAACAGTACAGAAGTCAGTAAGAAGTACAGTTAGAGTATCCCTAACTTTTCCTAAAATACCTATATCAGTGCAAGCTTTACGTTCTCAAGAAAAACAGTCCTTAAAACCTTTTCTATATATATTTTGTAAGATGAGTAAATTTTAGAAATTCAACTCCAAATTTATCGATATTTTTGTATATACATAAAGCTGATTGCACATTGTAAATAAACTATAATAAAAATCGATTGTGTGAAAAATAATTATGTGAAAACTTTTTATGGCACCGCACAACGATAGCTTGATATCCCTTGTTTGATCTATTCCTATATTATCTATGATTACTAATTATATGTTTGGTGCTATAATTGCTAATAGTTCTCACCATTGTGTAACGATAACGAAAGATTATAACGTAATCAACGGGAGCGGTCTTTATTCATTAGCTGTATACAAAAACTGTAGGAGGTTTTAGAAATAAGGCACTGATATTAGTACTAAAGTTACTTTTATTATCGATTAACATATAAGAAGTTCTACGTAACGTGTTCGCGATATAACCAATAAGCACAGGAAGAAAGTGGCGCCGTAAAGCGGCAACTATTGGAACTACTCCGATTGCGTTCCAATTCTACCAATATTTCTTACATCCTCCCCGGAACGCAATCCCATATTAGTGACACAATACATATGCTTTTCTACAGTAGTTCCCTTGGTTAAAATATCTGATACATTTTCACAACCCTTAACATAACAAAACTTTAAGTTATTATTTATTACATGATCTTTAATAAAATGGTATCGAATATCTATATGCTTCGAGCGAGGTAAGTAGCAGTCATTCGCCGATAACTTGATGGCGCTCTGGTTGTCGCAGTATATGAGCTGGGTGTCGGAGCCGCAACCAACTTCAGCCTGCAGCTGACGTAGCCAGAGAGCTTCCTGCGCTGCGCTCCCCATTGCCATGTACTCTGCCTCTGCTGTTGACAATGCGATCGTCTGCTGTTTGCGGGAACACCACGATATAGCACCTCCCTGAAACACAAAAATATAACCGGTGCACGATTTCCGGTCTCGAGCATCACTTGCCCAGTCTGCGTCACAGTAGCCCGTGATTTCACTGTTACCATTCTTGGTGTATGTAAGTTTGTAGTCTTTAGTCCCTTGTAGGTACCTCATGACTCTTTTTATTGCACTCCAGTGCTCAGACCTCGGCTCTTTATTGTATCTGCTTAGAGCATTGACAACATATGATATGTCAGGTCTGGTTCCTTGAGCAACGTAAAGAAGACTTCCAATAGCTTGTTGGTACGGGCAGTCCATTTCAACTTCAGTATTTTCATTAAATTTTTGTCCAACTTCTACAGGTGTCTTGATAGATTTGCATTCAGACATATTGAATCTTATTAATATTTCTTTGATATATTTTTCTTGATCCAGCATTATAGAATCCTTTGTTCGGGTAATATTGAGGCCCAAACATTGGCTCACCTCTCCTAGATCCTTCATTTTTAATTTCTGCTGTAGTTTTTCCTTTATATTATTAATCATACTTCTTTGTGAACAGAATAATAAAATGTCATCAACCCAGATGGCAATATAAACTCCAATGTTGATGTTAAAGTAAATACAAGGGTCAGTTTTAGATTGTTGAATGCCCATTTCCTTTAATATTGTGCTTAACTTTGTATTCCACAATCTACTGGCCTGTTTTAAACCATATATTGATTTATTTAAATGACATACCTCATCACCCTTTTTATACATTTCAGGTTGTATCATGTAAATATGTGTGTCTATAGATCCCTGTAAGAATGCAGAAACTGCGTCCATCTGATGTATATACAGGTCTTGCTGTACAGCTAGAGCAAACAAATATCTGATAGATGTCCATCTTACTACAGGAGAGTATACCTCTTGGAAGTCCACACCCTTTTTTTGTGCATAGCCCTTAATGACTAGTCTAGCTTTATACTGAATAACCTCACCTTGTTGGATGGTTTTCCTTTTGAACACCCACTTGTTAGGTAAAGCAATTTTTCCAGGGGGCAGTTTCACAAGGTTCCAGGTCTCATTCTCCATTAAAGAATTCATCTCAGCATCCATGGCTTGTTTCCATTTATTAGCTTCTGTGGAGGATAATGCCTCTTCTACTGTTTGAGGATCAGATAAACTGGTATATAAACAGAGCATACCTTTCTTGTCATCTTTGTTACGTGGTCTCAGTGTTATGTTACGAGTTCCTTGTTCCTGAACTGTAATATGCCCTGGTGGGTAATATGTCTCATCAGGATCAGGATCATCAGTTGTGTCAGTCTCATACTCACTACCACTGTCATTCTCAGCTTCTTCCAAGCTAGGCTTACAGTCCTCAGGTTGAGAGGAGGAAGTGGTTTCTAACTCCTTTGACTGGTCATCAGACTTTGACCCCTCTGACGATCCCAACCTGTCTACTTCAGTTGAGCGAGCTGAAATCAGAAATTCATCACACAGACCAGGTTTTTCAAAAAATATAACATCTCTACTCTTCATTATTTGATGTGTTTTAGGATGCATGACACGGTATCCCTTTGTTCTCTCACAATAACCTATAAATATCATTTTTTTTTAATTCCTTATCCCACTTTTGTCTTCTCTCCTTAGGTACATGTACCATCGTTTCTGAACCGAATATTCTCATATGAGATAATTCTGGTTTGCGGCCTGTCCACATTTCATACGGAGTGGTATAGTTAAGTGCTTTGGTGGGGGACCTATTTATAATATAGGCAGCTGTGGCAACGGCCTCAGCCCAAACAGGTTTCTCTAAATTTGCATTAGATATCATACATCTAGCCTTTTCTACTAGTGTTCTGTTCATTCGTTCTGACAATCCATTTTGTTGTGGGGTATAAGGTGCTGATGTCTGATGTATAATTCCACAATTAGTTAAGTATCTTTCGAAATTGCTGTTGCAGTATTCTTTTCCATTGTCTGTCCTTAAGATTTTAATTTTTGAATCAAGCTGATTCTCTACATATCTTTTATAATCTTTAAATATATCTAAAATACTTAGCTTATCTTTTGTGAAATATACATGCACCATCTTAGTATAATCATCTATGAAATTAACAAAGTATCGCATACCTCCATACGATGCATTCTCCATTGGTCCACACAGGTCCGAGTGTATTAATTCTAATGGTTTTGTTGCTCTGGTGCCAACTTGTTTAAAAGGCAGCCTTGCCTGCTTACCCTCACAGCAGCTTGAACATTGCAACCTTACTTGTTTATTTTGATCTAGCACCACCCCATCAGCATAATTTGGTAACTTTTGTAGATCTGAAATATTTAAATGTGCCATTCGAAGATGCCACAGTCTTATATTATTAGTACTTACAAGACTGGAAACCAAATGAGCAGTTTCCTCCTTTGACTGCATATCCAGAACATAAAGTTTATTATTCAGTGTAGCTGAGCATATGAACTTTCCATTTGCATCATTGACATTGCAACCTTTTTCATTGAAGATCACTCTGCACCCACTCTTTGTAATAGTGCTCACTGACATTAAATTGGCTGCAAGTCCAGGTACATATAACACATTTTTCAGCTGTATTTTAACTCCTTGTGAAATGTTCAGATTTATTTCACCAGTACCTTTTACAAACAGTGGCTCACTGTTAGCAACTGTTATACTCTTAACAGATGGTGCTCTTAGATTGTACATCCATTCTTTATTGCCACACATATGCATGGATGCTCCGGAATCTATATACCATTGTTTCTTAACTTCACTGGTAGTTGCTGAAAATGCTGCAGCAAAACTGGAATTCTCTTGCTTATGTGACTCTCTTTTCCCTTTTTCTGTACAGTATTTTGCTAAATGACCATAGCCGTTACAATTGTAACACCGGAAACCCTTGGTTGGCTTGGACTTCCGTGCATTAAACTTTCCCTTCTTAGAATGTGAGTAAAGTGCATTATTTGTATCTGTAGAAACTATCTCTTGTAAAAGCTTAGTCTTAATAAGGTCTGCGCTGATTGTGACTCCTGAATTTTCGAGTCCCATGATCATAGGTTTGTACTGATCAGGTAGACCGGCCAACATTAAGGTACCCAACCACTCGTCATTGACATCAAAGTTAATATTACGTAATTTATGTGATGCGTTCATAATTTTACTCACATACTCCTCGATGCCACTGCTACACTCTAGCGATGTGTTGATTAGTTCTTTGAGTAAACCCACTTTTCTGGTGAGTCCGTTGTCATCGAATGCTTTGTGTAGATTGGTCCATACTTCCTTTGCGGTCTTACAATCCTGTATGTGTACATAATTTTGAGAATTTACTAATAGGATCAGTTTGGACTTGGCTAAAATATCCTTTGCCGGGTCAACTTCTTGTCTTTCCTTGGGTTCTACACAATTCCATAAGCCCTCGTGTTCGAGATACGTTCTTGCGGTGAACTTCCAGGTAGCAAAATTGTCGCGTCCGTTCAATTTTTCCAGATTGAACATGTGCGAATGCGAATTCATTATGGCCACGTTTTTGTTCAAGTTAACCTCAAAATACTAAACACGTTTTCTTCCGGAGAAACTTTGTACTTTCGGATATTACTTTATTTCTAAACCACGCTCTGCTACCATGTAGGAGGTTTTAGAAATAAGGCACTGATATTAGTACTAAAGTTACTTTAATAACGATTAACATATAAGAAGTTCTAGTAACGTGTCCGCGATATAACCAACAAGCACAGGAAGAAAGTGGCGCCGTAAAGCGGCAACCATTGGAACTACTCCGATTGCGTTCCAATTCTACCAATATTTCTTACAGTAAGAATGATTTATATATGTCAGGTCCTTGGGTCGACTCCCTAGGGCTATATGACGATTACATTCTTGAATATTTAAAAAAAAAGTAATTTAGTAAGCTTTGTGAGAAAGTAGCTCACACTCATTTCTATCCAGTGATCGCGGTCTCCATCCCGTCGGCACAGCATGGTTTCATAAAAGGCCGATCTGCTATTACTAATCTTGGAGTTTTTGTAGACTATGTATTAAATAGTATGGAGGGTGGCTCGCAGGTTGATGTAATATATACAGATTTTGAGAAAACATTTGATCGAGTGGATCACGTCATACTCTTGCGAAAACTTTATGAACTAGGTATTCATGGTGATTTATTGCGATCGATGGATTCCTACTTGCGTAATCGCTCTCAGGCTGTAGTTATAGGAGGCAGTCGCTCAGACTTCATCAATATTTCCTCTGGGGTCCCACAAGGGTACATACTGGGACGTCTATTATATATATTCTATTTATGTCACGTAGGTCAATTTGTTAAGCACGCACATATCCTTATGTATGCCGATCATAAAAAAGCTTTCATGAATATAAAACAACCTACCGACTGTATGATATTGCAATCGAACTTGATAGATTAAATCGTTTTTACGACGAAAGTCGTATTGACATTAATATTGAAATATGCTCATTTGTCTCATTTACTAGAAAAAAAAATCCCATAACTCATAAGTATACTATTAACCACGTGGAAATTAATAAAGCATATTCTGTGGTAGATCTTGGTGTTACAATCGACTCAAAGTTAATATTTTCTGAACATATAGATGTTACAGTATCTAGAGCTTATTGAAACCTTGGTTTTATCTTGCGGGTTTAGTCAACCCTTTACTGATATAGGATGTTTACGAATGCTTTATTCTTCGTATGTAAGAAACATACTTGAATATTGTAGCATTGTTTGGAATCCGTAATATATAACTTATATTCAGAACTTGGAGTGCATACAACAAAAGTTTTTAAAACACCTACATTTTCGTGATTCACGTAATGGTTCAAGCTATTTGGATTCATGTCTTCATTACGGTCTTTTGCCTCTTCAAAACAGGCGAAATTTAATAGACATCTCCTTTTTGCATGGAATTTGTAATGGGTACATAGATTACCAGGAATTATCATCAAAGATGTTGTTTTAGTGCTCCGTAATATGGTACAAGACATACCACATTGTTTGCCACTGCTTGCAATAGTACATTATATGCGCGAAATTCCGTTGTTTCACGATTGCAAGCTACCTATAATAAGAAATACTCCAAAATTGATGTTTTCCATTCCAGTAATATATCTTTCAAACAGGAGATCAGAAAATTAATGATTGCAAAAACTGATAAAAAAAAGTAACAATCGTTAATGTATCTTATATTTTATTTATGTTTGATTATCACTAACGCTATGATATAAACACAAACAAACACAGACGCGCGCACGTACACACACACACACACACACACACACATACAAACAATTCATAAGCTCACGCACATACATTGATATTTTTGATAACTGCACAACTTTAAAAACGAATTCAGACTTTATTTTGTGATTAGGATTTCTACTCGTAAAATGTAATTCCATAATTGGCTGTAAGAATAGTATTTAAGAAGTACATATTTTGTGTAAGATATAATAAGATAAATAAATAAATGTATCATGAACTGTTAAGAATTCCGGGCTGGATTGTTCAAGTAAGCATTACAAAGCTACAAGTTTATTCATGCTTTATTATTTTGTTTTGTGACATTTAAAAAACTGATTTAACATTATACCTTTAGAGGCAGTCGATTGTGTTTGGTGAAGTGTAGACGTATGGACCTGTACAAGGGGGGTCCTTAGTTTTATCCCCAGGATGGCTTCAATTCAACTTTTGAATATGTATTTTTTTAATAGAGAATAGCGAACAGACACATTGTCTAGCTAATCGTAAAAAGAAACGCTGTATATTAGCTATATCAATTATTTTATTTTTGTTAGATACACAAATTTTAAGATAGTAAGTTACCATTTACCGGTACCATTTTCCCTCTTTTATGTCGATACATTTTGTCTTAACGTTCCTACTAATCTGCATCATTTATACAACCCAATTCTCTTTTTCCCCTGAATCCTCTATATAGTTGACAACGGTGTAAAGCCTGGTTTTGCAGAAATCATGAATAGCAGTGTCACACCATTAGGTGGCCACCTCGCCTTCTTTTACTCCTTTGCTTTTTCTTTGTAATAAGAAAAACAAACTTACAACATCCTAATCTGGTAAGAACACCAAAAATCACAATAGTATTATATTGCATGAGACATGCAATACTAAAGTATCTTTTTTTTTACTAAGTACACTAGAGTACTCAGGTCATGAGTGTTAAGACAAGTAGACTCACCTATGTCATAGATTCTTCTCCTTGTAGCAATTTCATCAACGATCAAGACTCCTCTTCCTCCCACTGACGGTACCTGGCTTTTCGAAATTATCACCGTTCTTTTTTTATTAGTACAAGTTTGAAATTTGAAAGGATAAAGGATGAAAGGAGTAGGAAATAAAAGATGAAGGGGGGATGGCCTACATCGCTTGCGCATTTTCTAGATACTGCCTAATTTGTAACACGGCAGTCTTCTGCAAGAGGGTGACGACTAGTCCTGCGTAGACTCCGGGGTAGGAGTAGCACTACCTGAAGTAAAAATTAAAGTTTTAACTAAGTTGTACAAATTCAAGTATTGTTGTTCACTTATGAGCTCAGCTCTGCAAGCGGAGTTCGAATGGAAATTATCCTGCCGCAAAGCGGCTCTAGACCCGGATTTCAAGCGAAGGAGGTCCAGTATCAAGTTTTCTTATTGTAAACTTTAAAAATGTTTTTTGGGTTGTTTTTTTTTATAGCGAAACAAGGCAAAAGATCTGCGGACACCTGATGGTTACTGACACCGCTACCCATATTATCTGTAGAACTAGCCAACCAGCCAATGATGTTATTCATTAAAACCGCTTATAGTAGACTTAGCATTTAAACTTATAATAAAATGCAAGGAGGTTTTGTATTCAGAGTCTTATTTTAATGTTTGCTATCAAATTTGTCGATGTGTGCCTCTTTTATTTTATGGCGAAAGAAGGCAAACGTGCTGCGGGCACCTGATGATAAGTGACACCGTTACAACCGAAAACCCGCAAAATCAATCTTGCAGATGCGTTGCTAACTTTTTAAAGGATCAATAGGAAAATGAGAATAGGAGTGGATAAATGATATAAGGGGTAGGAAAGGATAGGGGATTGGGATGGACCCTGTATCTTTCGCTCACTAATCGAAACACAACGGGAGTGGTTTCACGGCAGTCTTCTGTAGGTGTTTGGTAATGGCCCAGAACGGTGCATCCAATTTTACTTCTTAAAAGCATTACGTCCGTGCTGTGACAGGCAGTTATAATATTAGTTAAAGGTTAAGCGCTTTGAGAGTAGGACGATGCTCAATGTATAATATATGTAAATGTACTATAAGATCTACTAGATAATGGAAGAGGATTTCGACCAGGACGTTGAATCCCAGACTTGCTCTATATGTATAGATTGAGGCAGTAAGGAGCATTTAAAATAACAAAAGGAAAATAAACTGGACAAAACAAACAAGACGAAGATGAGACTGGCGAAGACGTTTCGTTTGATTACGATTGTATGAAATTACACCGATATGTTTGTTATAATTATCGACAATTTTAATTTGCATTATTGTTGTAAAATGTGGTTTTATACTATATTTATGAAGTAAATATTTTATTACAAAAATTTGTTCCAAATATTAATGCATGACACACTTTTATTTTTTAATAAAATATTTCCCACTAATTGTATTTTATTCAATATATCAAAGGAAATAGTGTCCATGTAATCGTAGTAGGCGATGCAGAAAGTAAACATCTTTGGCAATTGTAACATATTACATTTGCACAGTAAAAAGAAAGCAAACGAGCTGCGCGCAACAAAACTTCTCTAAGCCAGGAGTCTAGCAGCTGCGTAACCAACTTGTTAAAACGCTATTAGAAAAATAAGGATTAGGTTGAATAACTGATTCAAGAAGTCTAAAAGGAGAGGGGTGGAAGGATGGACCTTGGGACAAGAAGGGTTGTTTCCCAGCAGGTGGCTGCAGGAGAGCAGGTAAGAACCCAGGCCAGTGTACCCAATTCAAGTCCAAGGTATGAGAAGTACCTAGAACCTTGTGATGGAACATATGTCTGACTTGGACAAGTACAAACACGTGACACCATTACCCTTGCCGTTTTACCTGCTACCCATCCTTGTCTTCGCCTTTTATCATACTCCCTAACCTGTTCGGATTTTCCTAATAATTCTTACAAAATTGGCAGTCCACCAGCTACACTCCTGGTTTCACTTACAGGCATCAACTGTGCACGACATCAATTATTAATTAGATTCGTATGAACGCACTTCATAAACTTTTCATAACTAAAAATATAAAAGCTACGTTATCGCATAGCCACGTTTTGACTTTACAGAGATGTAGAACAACACATTTAATAATAATACCTTAATCTGTCCGTAAAAAGAAATTTTATTACGTTTGATTGACCGTTTAAAGGGTTCTCAATCGTTTTACCTAAGTCTAAGCAATTTTTAGTATTTCGACCACAATACTTTTAATTACTTTTAATTACCGTAGACAGTTGTGTATTCAAAGGAAGCCAGCGAGCCTGACTGATGCTGGCGGTACGGTGGTAGAGTGCTCCTTGACAGTACCCGTCGTCCCGCCACCACGGGCACAGTGTATCATGGACTCCCACAGGGTCGTTTAGTGGGTATTCCGGCCCTTCTGGCCGTCGAGTCCCACACTCGGGGTCGTCGCAGCAGCGGCCCCGGCTAGTGCGTAAATACATTTCTCGCTGAGTGAAAAAAAAAGAAAGTGTTTTAAGGTGGTAAGTGCTACTCATTCCCCGATGTCGAGTTGGATTTCTGGATTTGCGGATTGTGGCGGTGTCACTTACCATTAAGTGGCCGTCGTGTTCCGCCTTTCCCCATAAAAAAGCCTCATATTCCTAATAATCCTACAACAAAGTATGAACACATTTAAAAGACTCCTAGTTATGGGAGGGAACTCGTGGGACGTGGTGTCCAAAGCTAATTTCTTTCAAGTGCTTAAAATGCATTTTTCCCTGCGTAAAAAAAAAGAAAAAAAGACAGTTGTGTATAATAAGTGTTCTTTCTTCCAAAGTTCTTTATCGCTTAAGATCTGTTTGCTTACGACAGTAGAGGAATTAGCAAAGTGATAAAGCGAAGTGTGAGGTTTTGAGGCGATAGAGACGCTACTGCTATCCCGAGGTCAAATTGTGCAACGCATCTGCAAGACTCCTGGTTATGGGTAGTCGTGGGTCGTGGTGCTCGAAGCTAATTTTTTTTAACCATAAAAAATACAATGTTTTCCATCGCCAAAGAAGCTTTATCCTCTGAATCATCTGCTAAGATTATACTGACACAGTTTTTTTATTTATTAAATAAAACGTGGATAATGCAAAATGTTTTATTGACAAATAAAAGTCAGTCATACATAGTATTAATAATTAACCCATAACTTTGTAAGCAAATATTTACTGAATAAATATTTGATACAACCACATTTTAAAACAATAATATAAATTAAATTGTTTAGAATTATAACAAATACTTGTACATCGGTAATATTAAAGACGTCTTTGTTCTTATGACAAATTCTTATTTTATATGTAGGCGTAACTCGACTTAGTGATTCGACTTGGAATGAATAAATATGACTTAAGAAATTATTGAAAGACAACAAACATAGAAATACATGATAAATGTGTAACTAATCATACAAAATTGGTATGGTTGGTTCAGAATCATCATTTTATATCTTTTTATGTTGTTCAAGTTAATAACACTTCTGCTTCAGTTATAGTCAAAACTGTCTAGGCCTTTTAGACAAGTTTGTTAACCTCTTAATATTTTAGCCGCCGCAGTGTAGTAATGCTAGATTAGATCAACACTCAGATTGAACTTCTCTTACATCATCTAGTAGATCTTATAGGTAAGGCACACTAGTATATCTTACATTGTCATAGTGAGCGTTTACTATTAAAACAAGATTATATCCTGCCAGTCGCAGTACGGGAGTATTGTCACTAGATAATCCGAGATACTTTAATGGAGTTTACAACAGAGAAAGCTAGATGCTAGGTTTCATTTGCTTGTACTGAATGAGTGGATTGAATAAATACATATTTATTATAGAGTAGTAATACAATGCAATATTCCTTTATTGTGTATCGACAAGTAAAATTAAATAAATGACAGTAATTTTGTAAATAATACTACATTTGTTATCGTCTCAGCTATTCTCGTTGTTTTCAGGCAGATCACAAAGTGAACTAATGTTATCTATAGTCCTTATATTATATTATATTATTTTTCTTGTCTATCCATTTGTTGTTGTTGC
>DVZZ01000040.1:0-11710 GCA_018237845.1 Euselasia chrysippe | reverse complement strand
TATTACCATCAAGACTTACGAACTAATGTGTTTACACCTAAATGTAAGTTTCATGCCTTGGTATATCTGCGGCGACACGGCCATACTGAGATTCGGTGCGTGCTCTGCGCCGTGTATCTGTAGTAAAATCATTTGTTTTTAATTTGGCTAGATACTTCCACAGTATGCCAAGATATTTATCCTTTGTAACGCTTGTCACTTATAATTTTACAGTTGTATTAGTTTCACAGTTGTAAACATTTGTTATTATGTAAACGTATGAGTTATCGGCTTAATACTCCAGTATTACACAAACCAGTTCATTTGTAATGTACTCGATTGTAATAATACTTGGATTTTTATTGTTGGTTATGGGTCGCCGAAACGAAGCATAACATCTTTTTAATAAGGCTTTGGGGCTTCACTTAAACACACATAACATTTTGTCATAGGACGTCTCCATCCGCCTACAACGTAATCTTATGATTAATATTTTGCTTAAATATCTTTTAATGGTTGTATGACGCCTCCACATCGTCAACAACATCTTTTGGTTATGGGTCAGATCCGCACGCCAAATGCATCTTTTTAATAAATAGCATGACAACAGTAGTTTTGTAATTTTTATGGAAATATAACTATGAAGGTTCTAGTATGAAAAGAGCTCACCAGAGACGATTAGATATCTTCAGGAAGTGTGTCAGTATCCGCTGTTCGGATCGATGGTCCAGCGTGAACACCCGATGGTCCAGCTTCTTGGTCGTCGACTGGTTGGGATACAGATTCAAGATCGTTTGGCGGTGACACGGTCATCAGCCCTTCGCTACTGCACCCCGGCTGAGGTGCTCGACGTAGTTGATCGTGAGCTACTTTTCGAGGACGGCCGTGATGGCCGATGACTTTCTTGACAAGGTAGCGATCATTGTCGAGTACTCTGTGGATTTCATAAGGCATGCTGAACTTGGGATCAAGTGAAGTTTGGTTCCTTGGGTTATTTTTGATAAGCACAAAATCCCCTCTTTGAAACCTTTGTATCCTTGCCCTTCCTTTATCAAACCTTTCTTTATCTTTGCTATCCGCTTTGACCATCCTATGTTGAATGTTTCTCTGAATTTCTTCAAAATCGATTTCCTGGTTGTCAAAATCTACCAGGTTAAGGAGTTCTGGCGGAACGCAGTTCTGGCGTCGGGTCAGTAGTGTCAGTGGAGCGATACCGGTTGTTTTGTGTACCGTGCAGTTGAATGCTAACTGCAGTCCTTCCAAAGCGGTGTGCCACTCAGCCACTTCATAGTTTTTTATCATTATTAGACCGTTTTTCAATGTGGCCATCATGCGTTCCACCTGACCGTTAGCTCGACTGGCGCCAGGTGCAATTGAATGTACTTTAATACCATACCTATCACAATAGCTTTTGTATTCGCCAAGAAATTCTCGTCCACCATCAACCACTATTTGCTTAGGTGCACCGAAAAGATGTATTACTTGCTTCAGGGCCCCCAGAGCACTATGCTGGCTCTTATCGTTAGTATAACGGAGCAATACGTACTTGGTATAGGCATCGATTGTGACCACAACATATTCCTGATCTTGTGGTGTTCCAAGCTTCCCAGTTATGTCCATGTGGATCACCTCGAATGGTATCGTCGGTTTAGGTATAGGATGTAGCTGTACCTGTGTTGCTCCAGAAGATTGTTTAGATGTCCTGCATACCACGCAGTTATCAACGAACTCTCTGATAATGGCGTTCATTCTATCAAAGTAATAAGTTTCTCTTATCTTACCAAGGGTTTTCTCCCAGCCTGCATGTTTTAGAGCGGTATGAAAGGTATTTATGAGGCTCCATTGGAATGATTTAGGAACTATTATAAGTTTCTGAGCACCAAATACCTGGTCTGTCCGTTCATACTTGAGAGCATTTTGTTCAATCACATATCTTGGTACCGCTTCACCGCTGTGCAGGGCATCTATAACTGGTCTAAGCTGAGGGTCTCGATGCTGCTCCACGACAAGCCATTCTAAGTTTCTTGTTATTATGTTAACTTCCAAAGAGTTAGGATTACGGCTGAAGTAATCGGCATGCTGCATCCGCTCGCCCTTCCTGTACTCTATTAGAAATTCAAAATTCTGTAGATAAGCCCACCATCTATGAATCCTTGGTAGGAGGTCTTTTTTATGCTCTGAGGCTTTTAGAGCATTACAGTCGGTAACCACTTTGAACTTACGCCCGTAGAGGTAGTGTCGAAAGTGCTTGATTGCTCGCACTACGGCTAATGTCTCCAGTTCGTACGAGTGATATCTACTTTCGATTTCCGTCGTCCGCATGCTGAAGTAGGCCACGACGTGTTGTCGACCGTTAATTATTTGCACGAGAACTGCTCCGAATCCAAGGCAGCTGGCGTCGGTGTGAAGTTCTATCGGTTCGCCTTCTCTAAATATTGTTAGTACAGGACTAGACGTTAAATGATGGATGACTTTTTGACGTACTTCTTCATGTTCATTTGTCCAGAACCATTTAACTCCTTGTTTAGTCAAATTGTACAAGGGAACCATTATTCGTGCAAAATCTGGAATAAATCTTCGGAAATAACCCGCGAGACCGTTAAATTGCCGAACTTGCTTTACAGAGGTTGGGATGGGGGCTTTTAAAAGTGCTTCAACCTTTTTGGGACTTGGATGTACCTTACCATCCTCTATTACATTACCAAGGTACTCAATAGAGCGTTTAAAGAACGAACATTTTTCGACATTAATTGAGAATCCCGAATCTTTTAAAGCAATAAAAATTCTTTCAAGGTACGAAAGACCAGAGGGAAAGTCATAGCTTTTACTAATGACATCGTCAATGTACACTTGTGCGATGCTATCTACACCATTGTCAGCACTACCAGGGTTCAGGAGAGATCCCAAAGCACGATTAATACACCTTTGGTACACTGACGGTGCGTTACAAAGGCCAAATGGCATAGTTAAATATTCGTATAGACCATCGGGTGTAATGAAAGCTGTTTTTTCGATAGATTCAGGGGAAATAGGGATTTGGTAAAAAACCAGACGCCATGTCAAGTGTAAGGAAGTATTTACCACCAGCTAATTGGTCTATCTGGTCTCCTATAAGGGGTAATGGATAGTGGTCACGAATGGTGTTAGAATTTAGCTCCCTGTAATCGACACACATTCGATCGTCACCGTTCTTCTTTTTTACCAAAATGATCGGACTGGAGTAAGGGGATCTACTCTCTCTGACTATGTTGTTCTCGATTAATTCTGAAACGATAGATTTAACTCTTTGGCGCTCAATAGGGGTTAGTCGGTATGGCTTACGTTCTACGTATTTATCCGGATTTTTCAAACGAATTTCAAGCTGCCCAGTATTGACACGTGTTTTTGAAAACCCATTGGTAAATAGGTAAGAATATCGGTTCAGTAATGCTAGTAGTTGATCAATCTCAAATTGGTCAGATAAGTCATGGTTTAAGTTGTTAAAAGTGGATCTGTTAGAGCGAACATGCATGACTTGGGGCTGCGATACCAATATCGCTGTATTTTGAGTTATAATAACACTTAGTCCGGTGTGACATGTAAATTGGATCCAATTAATACGTCAGTTGACATTTCAAAATCGGGAAGTACATGAAAGAGTATTTCTACATTAATATTATTGATCACACAAACAGTTTTTAGGGTACTTGTGGATATGATGGGTACCGGACCTAGACCACGTAAATAACTTACTACCTGCTTCCTACGTCCTGGAATCTTGTTAGCGATGGTCTCTCGCATCACTGAACACTCCGCACCGCTGTCAAACACTGTATCGATTGTCACGTTCCCAACGTGCATACGCATAGTATTTAACTTGCCCTTGTTACCATTGGCTATTGAATTAATGTTGGGAGCAACTTGTTTCTCACGACGAAAACAAGTATCAAAAGTATGTCCAGGCTTAGCACAAAATGAGCAATACTTACTAGTGCTGACGATGGTGGTTGGGGCTGCGCTATCAGGTGGAGTGCTTGGTTTTGTTCGATTGCTGGATCTATTCCGGCAGTTTTGCCAGACATGACCCAGCCTTTTACAGAAACTACACTGAGGAACGTTTCTTTGTTCATGAGAAAATCTAGTTCGTTTCTGAGGGGGCGTATCTAAATGTGAAGGAGGCTGAACATTAGGGCGTTTAGTTTTGATGGAAGATGCTACCGAAATCAGTTCAGGTACAGTCTTTGCTCTAACATTCATCAACTCTATCCTCAATCGTTCGTCGCTTACCATTCCGATAACAGCTTCTACGGCATCGCTGTTGTCTAGTTTGTCTTTGGTCACGCGCCTCCATAGTAGCCAGCCCTGGGACAAAAATTCTGAAATATCCTTATTGGGACTATAAATATGCTCTCTAAATTTGAGAATATCGCGAGAGTACCTGTTTTCCGGCTCGAAGGTTGTTATTATTGTCTCACGAAGTTCTTCCCAAGTGGAAGTGGTGACTAACCAATTGTCAGCCCAAACTCGAGCACGTCCTTTGAGTAGGCTGCTTACTTTCATCCGGATGTCGTAATCAGTAAGTTGGTAGGTACTTACCGCCATGGAAATGTGATCACACCATTCACGGACGCCAACATTGCTATCTGGATCAAAAGAAGGTAGAAATATATCGGTGATCCTTACCCTCTCACTTGGCTTTTGTAGAAGGCGTTCGCTCATATTCTGCATCATAGTCATCATCTGCATGAAGAACTGGGGAGGTATAACGTTACCAGTTGATGAGAATTCTACAAGGTCTCCTGGTGCTGCTTCAGCATTTTGTGGTGGCGTAGTTTTTTCTGAAACCTCTGCACCAGAGGGTCCTGGGATGGAGTCAGGCTCTGTATCGATATGACCGGCAGAAAGGAATCGCTGGAGCGATCCCACTTCTGATGTCGGATTTTGATCGATATCAAGGTTTTTAAAAACACCATGACCATTGGCTCCTTGAGAGCCTTCGGTCATGTTGTCTTTATCCATTCCTAAATAAAATATGCAAAATGGTTTTAACTGGTTTATTAATAATTCTTGTCTTATTCGTATCACTACAAATTATTATAATTATTATTTTAATATGACTAATACAAATCAAATAAACTTAATCAATTTTAATATTAATGAATTCTCAAAACATTACAAAGTAACACAATACTTAATAAGAGAATACACTACTTACCAATGAGAATACAAGCTGTATTAATATTTTTAGACCTTACCGCTCGAGAGCTCGACCGAAGACGGAATGCCTGAGCTCTGTTGCGCTCGGTGTTAAATAGGCGAGTGCGCTTGCTACGTGCCGTCCCCACTCTCGATTCTCGTAGCAGCGGGGCGGCGAGTCAATTCAATATCGCACTCGTTTATTTTTACAATATTTTCTTAGGAACTTTAATAATTCAAATCGAAACGTAATAAATCATTTAAGAATATTAAATGATTTTACAAAAGGTTTAAAACAGTCCGAGAAATGATATTGAATAACGTACAAACATATTCACTGTGTCAAAATGTCATCCATTAGCAATTCATTAAAACTATTGTGGGTAGTTGGTGTTAGTAAATGTTACGACTATATAAAGCTAAAATATTCTTACAGTATTCTTTCCTCAAATAATTTCTCTAAATTAATAATAAATAAGAAAGCTATTTTGATTAACAATATTACCATCAAGACTTACGAACTAATGTGTTTACACCTAAATGTAAGTTTCATGCCTTGGTATATCTGCGGCGACATATATATATATATATAAATGTGTAAAATTTGATGTAAGTTGAATAAATGTATAATAAGAATAAAAATAATTTTTATTTCCAAAAATGTAGCAGTATCAATTACAAATTGTAAAAAATAATTAATACATTTGGATGTAGTAGGTCACTCACCATTAGATGCAGCAGTGCAGCTCGTTTGCTTTCTTTTTGTAATAAAAAATCTATCTATTTATTCATGCCTATATTATTAAGAGAGAATAAACAGATTTACATTCATAACTACATAAATAAAAGATAATATTGATTTTAGTGTTATAGTTTTAGTATATAATTAGTATTATATTGGATTTTAATATTGGTTAAGATGACCTTAATGAACTTGTCTGCTTACAATGGTTCGATTTCCAACTTACTGGATTGAAGTATTAGCAATTAAACAAGAAAATATCGACGACAAGCGACCATTTATGTTTAAAATCTTATGATACAGCAGAAGGTCTTTGAAGTCCAGAAAGAGGAGGTTTCAGCCTCTCAAAGCTAATCATTTTTTATCCTTCCATTGAAGTTCTTTATGGAGAAAGAAGGCAAACGAGCTGCTGCCACCAGATGGTAAATGACACCGCCTCCCACGACATTCGCAAAACTACAAATCTTGCAGATCGTTTGCCAACTTTTTAAAGCATTAATAAGAATACCCAAAGGCAGATATGTAGGGGTTGTCCCTTTAAATAATCATTACAGTTACGAGTGTCCGAGTTTATCCCGAACAAACATCGTGACACGGTTAATTTTATCTTAGTGACGTATTGCACGCTATGCTGTACCTACATCAATCGCCGAGGTTATTCCCCGGTCATGTTTTTATCGCGCGTCTATTATCAAATTATAAGATTAAATTGCCCCAATCATACTAATTTCGACCGATAGTGATAATGAAATAATTCTATAATTATTACGTCACATATTTGAATCGTTTAATTAAATATTTTTTAAATTGTTACTCAATATTTTGGAAATGTGGAAATTATATTTTATGGATATGGCGGATGTGGCGATTTTGATAATTTACAAAGTGGTAGGTGCTACTCTAACCCCGATGTTAAATTGGGTGCACCGTCCTGAGTCGTTACAACCCTCCTGCAGAAAACTGCCGTGAAATAAGTCCTTGTATATTTCGAGTGATCGATGGAGATCCAGCGCCCATCTCCGCTTTGTCTATTTATTTTATCAAATTTTATCGTCCTATTAATCCTTCATAAAGTTGGCAACGTATTTGTGAGACGATTATTTTGCCTATTTTGTGGGTAGCTGTGTCACTTATTATTAGTTTCCCGCAGCTCTTTTGCCTTTTTTATAACATAAAAAAACAGCAGGAGACTGGTACAAAATTACTCTTGTTGTGATGCGGCAGGGCGCAGAAATTTCTAGTTGCATTTCCTCTATTCTTTTCTTTTCCTTGTATCCCTTATCCTAATAGCATTATTCGTGGGTAATGATCCTTTAAACATATGGCATCGTATTTGCAAAACTCCTAGTGTTGCAGTCATCAGGTGTTCACAGTACGTTCTCATATTCGTCATGTATGAGCTATGCCAGAACTCGATCGTGGCAAGCGCTGATAACTTTGGTGCTTTTATTCCTGGGTAAGTCAGTTTGTTAGTCACAAGGTAGTGAGATTATGGCTTTCATTCATATCTTACGGGCAAATTATGTATTCATATTATTAAACTGTAAACGGGACTTAATCGCGTATTACTTTAATCGAAGTTTTTACCTTGATCCTCAACGTAAAAACTTCGATTAAAATAGTACGCGATTAAGTCCCATTATAATATGAATACAAATCGTGAAAGTTTAAAACAGATTATGTATTATTTTATAATTTTTAGGTGGTAGGTGCTACTCTTTTTTCGGAGTCGATTAGAGTGTACCGACCTGGTTCGTTACCACGCGCCTGCAGGAAATTGCCAGGAACCAACTCTCGCTGTATTTTCGCCTTTAATTGCCTTTTAATTTTCGGAAAAAGGTAGCAACCACAAAGCGCTTGGCCAGGGTGAGTGAGGTTATATGGTGAGTGAGGAAGGCTAGACACCTTATTTGAATTAAAAAAGTCCACTGTTCGCGCAAATGTGTGCGCCATTGTAGTGGCGTCAGAGAAGGTCGTGCGGGTTCTTGACATCGGCCATTTATCACACCAAGCAGGTAGTATTATTGGGGCACATACCATTATATATCACTTCAAATTAACTCTTATTTTAGCGTCTAGCACCACAGTAGCAAAATTACCCTTTATGCAGTAAAATAAAGCGGCCATTTGTTTCTGGGAGCTTCGGGCATGGCGTCGAAGTTCGTTCGAATTGCGACAATCGTTATTTGATTTATCTTCGAAGTCGTCATCATGTGGATTGGCGTTTTGTTATGAAAATGTAATTGAATAGCCATGTTTTTCTACCAGTCAATATTTATTTATTTATTTATTTTATTTTATATATCATAAACGTTTTTTTTTCACAATTTATCTACCATGAATTGGCACCACTCACGTCGTGTGAGTGACTCTTTCTGCTCATCAGTTTGAGTTGCACCCATGTGAACAACGGTTACGAAGAGAGAGGTGTTCATGAATAATGGATTGCATTGCTGCTGATCCAATGCCTAGTTCTCGCTCCAGCTCTACATATATAATGAACAAATAGGACAAGTAGACTCGTCAAAAGTTTTGTTGACCACTTTTTTTATTTTTTTGTGTTAAACACTTTTTTATGAAATCTTTATTGCGACTTTCAATGTTTTTTATAGCCAAAGGCCCGGTGTGTGAAGAAACGATCAAACAACTGTTAAAGTAGTACATTTGTTAATGTATCACTGCTCAATTCAATTTCGCTTTCTGAAATGCAAATTATCTACTTAATCAATGTTTTGCCGTTATGATTTTTTTGGTAGCATTTTTAAAATTTTGGTGTCAATATACCGTTTGCTTTAATTTTCAAATAAATTATGCGCTTATAATTTGATTTGATATATTGTTTGTTTAATGTGATTTCGCGCGGTAAAGATCTATCAGAAACAGAAAAATACAATTTAATTAGACACGTATGACAAAGTGTAATTTCAAGTGTAATCTGTCAATTTACATAATTAAAATTAATAACAACAGTGTAATTAGTGTTTTGGAAACACAAAGACTTTAAAAAGTATAGGTTGATAGATGGTCATTTAACAAGATAATCAAATTAAAGTATTAATTCATTTCTTGCAACGCAATTCGAGGGGCATGCCAAATGAAATTAGATACTCTTTACATATGAATTTGAAACTGGTAACTTTTACATCATCGTAATGGCTGGTTATTTCGGTGGTATGTGCTACTTCTATTCCAGAGTCGAATCGGGCGCTTGGGTCGTTGTCACGCTCCTGCAGAAAACTGCCGGGAAACATCTCTTGTAGATGATAAACAGATTCAAGCGGAAGAGGTGGTTAACATTCACAAATTTCTAGAACTAACTCGGAAAAGGGTATTTTTTGTACTCATTAATAAAAAATCCTTATTTTTCGCGAAGATTAATGAGTAATCTATTCATTTGTTATTAAAAACAATAGTTTGTTATTAAACAATCACTCCAACTCCACACAAATGTCAAAGGCGTAAAGTTGATTTATTATCAGTGACTGATAACAAGCTGTTTTAACATGTGGTCAAGTGAATAGAAGTATTACATTAATAGCATGCGACTTTACGTTTATATGACTTTATTTATAAAAACCATGTTCTCAGATATATAATTGAGATCATTTTTGTTTTAGATGAGAAAAGTTTATAAAATTACACACAATGACATTGTCACGTACTTTCACGCTAAAAGGTCATCCATTCGATTCTAAATTAAAATATACTGCAGGTATATAGGCAGGTTTGTGTGGATCGTGATGTTTGGCACTCGGTTCTCTCTGCTTACTCCGTAAGGTATCTGGCGTGGCGATATGTATTTTTGTAATATACTGCAATTTTATACAGGTTTTCTTAAATTTTCTGAACAGTTATGCTCAGGTTAACATCCAGTCGTCAAAAAGCTTGCCACTTATATAACATAGTGTAAAACTTATTTTTCCTTAAATCCACAGGTACTTATCTAAAATACAAGCTTGGGGATAGGTCCGAAGGTACAATAATAAATTTTAATGTAGTACAGCTCCTAACCAAGGGTCTAATTGGGCAACTTGGTTTGGTTAATCATTATGTGATCATTACGAAAAAATCGTGAAATAAAGTTGATGTTTCGACAGTGAACAAAATATCCAGGTCCCAGAGTGATGGAGGAGGATGATGATAATTTTGTACACAATAAAATAATCTAACTTTACTAGTTTTTGTTTTAGAAAAATTAAAAGGTCTTAAAAATTAAATCTTATCGTCTCAATGAGCTAGTGAGACTCTGACACAGAGTTAGTGGGTTCGATTTCTGGGCCGACGCAGGTATCCGAAAACATCTTTTTTTGTAGATTCTTCTAAGGTATTCAGTGGATTTATCCGGGATTGAAAATGATCCTAACTGGCGATAGGCACGTGCCTATTACAGACTACAGATGAGACGTACTTTCTTTAGCCATCGTGCTCTACCTCCAATTAATTATGGTAAAGTATTTTTGGACATTTACGGGCGTGAAGATATAGGTAATTAAAACCAGATTGTCTTACTTTTTATTAATTAATAAAAAGTGTATAAAAGAGAGAAATATATGAATCATTATCTTGCAACTTTTGCTTGATTCGCTCAGAATGACGGAGTGGTTTATTTTGTTTGAATGTATGTATGAGCGTTGGGTAAGTACCGCAGCTTTAAATTTCCTTATATATGCGTTACACTCACTTTTATTCTCGCAATTTGGATCGTGTATTCGATTGAATTGCATTGGTATAAAAAACATTTTCTAAATTTGTCAATATAGTTGATTTTATACAGTTAATTGTATAACTACAAGAATGAGTTTAACAAATACGTTCTCGCTTATGTTAGTGTTAGTTTTAAATTTGTTTTCCGTATTTTCATTGCCTATGAATAATGGTAAGTGATTATTTTAGTGTTTACTTTTTTGTAGCTTTCGTGAACTAGATAGAGGTCTCAAGTTAGTAATAATGCAACCCACACCGTGAAATACTCAGCAAATAGATTTTCAAATTAGATTTCAAAACAGACGGGATGGAGGAGAGAGGATAGTTCCTCTGTTATGTTTTCAAGACAATACAATGTTGTTAAGAAATAGAAATATAAGGGGTTTAAACTCATTGATAGTGTAAGCAAAGTGAAAGGGTCCACCGTGTATTCTGTGGCATAGAGGAAAAGCTTCAAGAGTCGAGCGTATGAGCCTTGTGTAAAGTTAGTTGTACAGCCTTCAAAGTTTTGTTTATGGCCAGTAGTCAATGGTGTGCAGTTTCAGGTACACGTTCCAAGTTTGACTCCAGGTTCGGACATATCTTAAAAAAATCATTCTTAGAGTTTTTTAAGATTTTCGAAGTATTTATCCGGATTTGGCTGGCTATATTGGATACCGATTACAGATAAGGCGTATTTTCACTAGCGAATCGCGGGTATTTTCCGAAGTGTAAAACTTCAAAACGTACTGTCCTCACCGTTCTTGGAAAAAATATGAGCGTGTAGCTATAGAATACTTTTTGATTTTCAATCATACATACATACGTGTATGTTAATAATTTTCCAAATCTAAAATCAAACTCAAGACCTCCTTAAATATAATACTCATTAGACTACGAATGTCATATATGGGATCTGTAATAATAATAATACATCCTTTATTGTAGACAATAAAATCCATAGTAATATAATTTAGTAAACATACTACTATGTTAGTAGGAATACTGACTACAATTTTATACATTAATCATAAATATTAATCTTAAAACGTTAGTCGCCTCCGTGGTCTAGTGGCACACGTGTTGCCTTTTACGCGGGAGGTCCTGGGTTCGATCCCCGGGTCGGACATA
>DVZZ01000039.1:0-11740 GCA_018237845.1 Euselasia chrysippe | reverse complement strand
GTAACACCCCCTACTATTTATTTTTTCAATATTTTCAATGTACAGAATTGACCCTTCTACAGATTTATTATATGTATTGATACATGTATAGGCTAAGATATAAATGGTTAATACCTTCACGCCCATATCTACAAGAAATTGTAAAGCAGAGTTACATTTCTGTATCTGTATATGAAACTCTTAACATTAGAAAAGCATCTACGATTAGCGAAGTTACATCCCATTCTGTGTCAGGTAGCAAGACCATCGCCAATCATGATCCTTTCGAGGCCCGGACAAAAATATTCTTTTTGTAACTTCACGCCCATACATCTCCAACAGAGGGTGCGGCAGAGGCGCATTTCGAAGTTTTTACACTTCTGAAACACACCCACATTCGGCTAGTTTAATACGTCCCAAGTTGTGATAGATAGCCAACCCATTTCCAATCGAGATCCCTTCAAGTCCCGGAAAATCTTTGAAAACGTGTCGAAAATCTTAGATAATCTAAGAAAACAATTTTCAAAATATGACCGACCCGGAGATCGAACCGGCGTAAAAGGCAACACTTGTGCCAATAGACCATGAAGGAAGTGGTGTAATAAATAGCCAACCTATAAGCATTAGGCATTAAGCATTAAGCCTAATAATTTTGCGTACTACTAACGTCTTTAACCATTAATATCTTAGCCGATATATGTATTTTCTAATAAAGTTATGTTCTCCTAGTACCTGTTTGTTAGGTGGTAGGTGCTACTTCTTTCCCGGAGTTGAATTAGGCGCACCGTCCTGGGTTGTTACCAGCCGCCTGCATAAGACTGCCGTGAAACAACTCTCGTTCTGTTTGATTAGTAAGCAGGTGATGCAGGGCCCATACCCCCTCCCCTATCCTTTTCTACTCTTTGTATCATTTATCCTATCTAATTCTCATTTTCCTATTGATCCTTTAAAAAGTGGCAACGCATCTGCAAGATTTCTCTTTGGTTTTGCGGATGTCGTGGGTAGCGGTGTTACTGTCAGGTACCCTCAGTTCGTTTGCCTTCTTTCGCCATACATAAAGTTTATCGCCAATCAAGATAATTAAAAAACGCGAAAAGAAGCGACTATTCCCTTTTTGAAAATTTAAAAGCTGTTTTTAAAATATTTCCGAACCGGGATTCGAAACCAAGACTCAGCGTGACTCCACATGTGATCAAAGAAAACTTAAAACTTATGAATGTATCATTTCTTGTTAATAATTACATTTGACCATATACGTATTCATGATTACAGACGACAGTGACCGCAAGGCGACCGCAGTATTACTATAGTATTAGTAAGCAACAAACTTTAGGGAATGTGAAACATCAGTTGAAAAATGACTAACTCAATATCCTAATTTCATCATCGACTGCCATTTGTAGTATTTTACAGTCATACACACTGCTTACCCTGTAAGAGATCTTGCGTGATGATATGTATATATGTACAGTCATTTAGGTCATGGCTTACGTGGTCTAGTGGCTACAAGTATTGACTTCATCGCGGAGGTCCTGGGTTCGATCCCACGATCGGTAATACCTTGAAAATTGTTTTCTTAGATTTTCTAAGAGTTTCGAAACCATTTTCTAAGATTTTCCGGGACTGGAAGGGATCCCGATTGTCGATGGGTTGGCTACCTATTACAGCATGGGACGTACTAAACTAGCCGAATGTGGGTGTGTTTCGGAAGTGTAAAAACTTCGAAATGCACCTCTGTCGCACCCTCTGTTGGGGATATATGGGCGTGAAGATATGTTATACCTTACAGTAATTAATAAACTAATCATTACCTGTAGTAAAATATGTTTTGAATAATTCTGTTATTCTTTTTTCGTGTTCATAAACCATTCTCCTTTTGTGTAATATTATTTAAAAAAACTTATTTGTAACAAATTAGAATGGGGTTATCTCAAATTCAATTAGGCACTGTGACTCCGCCCTGCTGTGGTTACTGATGCCGAAATTTGTTTATGTCAAACCGGCTTTGAAAGAAAGATTCTCAATTTCATGTACCGATCCCAGTTGACTATAATTGAGAGGTATTTTCATTAACTAATCGTGGGTAAGTTTCTAAAGCTTAAAACTTGGAAATATACCTCTTTCTACCATTTGTAGCGGATATATTGGCGTGAAGCTATAGAATATTATTTGAAAACACATGTCTCGTCTGGGATTAGTTAGAGGTGGTCACATTTGCAACGGGCGTGCATTGGACGATGTCTTTCTTGTGCGTTGTAATAGGATGTACAGTAGAAGTACACCTCTGCTTACTCTGTGTTAAAGATAAGGGCGTGAAGGAACAACAACAACTGCCATATTGCGCGTAAAATTGTTAAATGTAAACTGTGTAATTGTACATCTATTAGCCATTTATTATGGTGTTCGGAAAGTCGTTTAGTTTTTTAGTTTATTTTAGTTTGCATTTACATAACGTCACACTTAAGCTGTATAATCATATGTATTTTAATATAAGGAAATAGCAAGGCTGGTTTGTGAATATTTTAGATTTGTTCTATACAGTAGTTTTTGATTGATACCTTTTTTAATAAGTAAGTGAAAAATAGAATTTTCGGCACATTTGATTTTTTACTACAGAAAAGGTTTAAAATATTTTTTAAACCAGAAAAAAATATCAGATGTGCAAGAAGATGTGATAAGTGAGTGTACGTGTCAAAACTCATTTGCGGAATTTTGATCCAGCAATTTTGATCTCCGAGATGCACCCAGTTGGTAAGGTTGAACCTAATGATGACACAATTAAGATATTAGTTGATGCAAGCCGGCAAATAAGAACCGAGGACGCTCAGAGATTACATTTATCGATTTGGACCGTTCATGATCATTAGATACTGCTAGGTTTAATCTTAAATCTCTAAAAAAGTAAATTACTTTCCAAACAACCCAATAATTTGTAGCTCAACATTACATATCATATCCACAAAAATCATTTCCTCAAAAACATCATTTCCAGTGATAATTGCTTCTTAATATTAAAACAAGTGGCGCGGCGTATCTGTTCACTTTTTCACAGAAACTATTATTCTCTTGAAATTGCACCGTTAATTAAACTCCGTCGGTAGATTTTTAATTTTTCTTCAGCTCGACTTTAACGAGGTCAGAGTAAAAAATAACGAATCACATAAAGTGATGAAGCAGTTTCTTCGGTTATCTTTTACGATCTTTAGGGTTGATAATAAAAATCCAACCTAAATGGCTTCTGAACAGTTGGCCGTATGTTACGCCGAAATACACCGGAGCACTCCTTTTTCATTATTTTAGTCAATTTTGTAGACATCTATGATTGTGTGTGTATGTGATGGCTCCGTTATAAATTTTACGATTTTTGGAGCTCCGTGACGACGTCGCCCAGGGTAACGTTTATTTGAATAATATTCGACTCTGCAGCAGTCGTTTACGATGTCGGAGGCCATAATGTATTTTCATTATGTCCCAGTTCGTGGTTCGCCGATATTGACTCTGTATGTGCTTATCTTTGAATGTTAACAACCCATTCCGACAATTCAGTCCACGAACATGTCAGTGGTTTACATTTGCCAATGCACGAGCATTCATCAAAACTACATTTTCTAAAATTGTAGTTTTGTAAGATGATTGCGCTTTCTTTTGAACAAGCAAGATTGACATAATTTCTTCTTTCTCTTAGAATTTTACAATTCATAGTGTACCCTAGCGATTAGTATAAGTCAGTTAGTGGTGTGGACTTCATAAATGATTTCGATTTCGATCAAACAGCCGAAATCGTTTTAGATGTAAAGATTGCGCTGAAATTCAGGTTGTTAGATTTAGTGCGAGTGGAAACCTTGTAGCAACACTATGTTACAGTGAACTATTTCCGCTCAGGCAGCCGTAGCTTCTCGCTGTGTGTTCGCACTCAGTATTATCGGCTCTGTGGGCGTTGCTTGTTATCACTGCCCAGTTGTACCGCCTTCCGCTTTTCGTGCATGCGAATTTATTGTCTGGTTTAAGTTACAACCTGTGGTTATAAGAGTTCCATTTTCCGTCGTGAACAAGAGTTAGAATGCTTATTAAATATATTTCCATATTTATACGTATTCATATTTCTGACTAATACTCAGATGAAAAGCTGACTTGAGGCTAGACCAGTTGGTGTGAGTTGCTCCGTAATATGTATCCGTGTTTTGGCAGAATCAATAATTTTGTCACAACATGTACTTCATGACGTCTGAGTATCACAATTTTACAATACACGTAGGCACTCCTCGTCGACATACATCACCTATTGCAGTAATTTTGTAGAAGATCAATCATATTGCAGTGATAAAAATGTGGATTATTAAATGTAACATATTACTACTGTACACACAATCAATCAATCAACAGCCTCTATCCGTCCACTGCTGAACGTAGGCCTCCTTCATTTTACGCCACAAATCTCGATCTTGAGCCTTCCTCATCTAATTAAGACACTTCAGCTGGTTCCATCCATTTTTACTTATTTATTTTGGTGGCGACTAGAGCGGGGTTTTATTTATTTACGTACAGTTATAAGTTTACAAATATGTACAAAACAAAAGGCATAGTAGATGCCGTTTAATAAATAAATAAAAATAGATAGTACTAACCGAAGTGTCCACATAATTGTGTTGCTGAGTGTTACATACAAGTAATGTTAAATATGTTATTACAAGGTATTCTCATTACAAAAGAGAATTTGAATACCGCTACCCTTAATAGCCCAACGGCATTTATTTATGTTACGATAATAAATCGGCTCTTCTATTTTGTCCAACTTATGTGTACTAGTCGCGTGTTCGCGGTCATCTATTATTTTATATGCATGCGATGTAAACGAGCTAAGCTAATGTCCTATTTGCGTAGCAGAAAGCCAAATTTTCTTGCAATAACTAGGCACTTAAGGATGAGGCAAATAGTAAGGGTTTAGTGCCGTAATCACATTTTTAACATGTTGCTGTACGGTGAGTTGTCCTGATATTGCGTCATATTTTTAGCCAAATTTTGCCTTAAATTGTTGTCTCCTTATTCAAGCGGTAATCATTATTCCAACTGACACACTAAGGCCACTGAGTCCGGGCAGACCAGCTGCAGACGACACCTGATGGTACGTTACATCGCTACTCCAGACATCTGTATCGCCAGGAGTCTTGTCGATTTTATTATTGAGTTGCCCACTTTTTAAAATGCCAATATTGAAATTAAATTTGGAGGGGGTAAGAAATAAGGATTAGGGAGGGGAAATGCACCCTGGGTCTCCTACTCACTGCCGAGTCAAAATAAGATTATATTAACTTTTAAACTTTCGTGTTGCATGTCTCGTACAATAATACATTCGGGTGTTAAGGCGTGCTTACTTTTTGTTTTGCTTGACGTTTCAACCAGGTTGCACCGGCCGAGGTTCTTGAGCTTATTATTATTATGAGATATTATGTTCTTGAGCTATAAAAGATGTAAGACTATTAATTTCTACGAGGTCTGTTCGAGTAACACCTTTATTAGTTCATTTATAATAATAAATTAGTCTATCGAACATCTGAACAGGAAAAATGACAAGGGTTCATTCTTATCTGCGGCCTCGTTTTTCTTAAAGCTTTGATAAATGATGAATAATACGATCCGAGTGAACGATGAGGCGTCGCGATGGAGGACGAATTGGAAACATTATTCCTGCGACTCACCCAGGTGAGGGAAGCGACGGCTGGAACTAGGCCGCGGAAGATGTGGCAAGATGCAGGATAGGTCACGGTGTAGCCCTGTATCATGTATTGTTATATATCGCTGCGTAATCGTATACACGAAAGGAGTACTTACAAATGTAGATTTGTATAAGAGGGTGGTAATGACACTACTGCAGTACTCTGGCCATATTCCAGTGCTGCCATCAAACGCCACGAGAGTATGGAAGATAAACCAGTGCTACCACAAGGTATAGAGATGTTACTGTCAGTAGCTATTAATAAGTAGTAGGTACTATTTTAATCATGGAGTGTCTGAGGTCCATTGTGCTATTTGTATTTGTGTGAGGTGTGCTTTGGGTGAGTGCGACTGCCGCGTACAAGAGTGACTACAGAGCGCAGGGCGTCTTTGTGATCCGCTCCTTGTCCCAGATGCAAAGTAATTAGTAATTAGCTATGCTTATACACACATTAGAGACGTGCTTATGTGGTACACATTAGAGACGGACCCATGGTTAGCGGGCAAAATACATTCCTTGAGTTGATTGGTTGTTAGCCTATCGGGGTAACCGATCGAGCTTCTTTCAAATCCCGAGCAAATCTATTGATTATGTTGAAAAGTCTAAGAAATATTTTGTTTAAGATATGTCCAACCTAGAAATCGAATATAGGACCTCCTGTTAAGATTCCACGACACCTATGAACACAAGACCACAAAATCAATTAGCAATTAGAAAATATATTTATTTATTAATTGGATAGGTTCTCGCCACATCCCCTTGCCACGCCAGGGTATATAAGAGTGTCTTTGTAACATAGTTTTATACTTGAAACAATGTTCTGCAAAGTTTCATGTAGTCGTCTTTATTTGTATATCAACAGTGGGCTCCTAATAGTCCGATTTATACAGCCATCTCTACTTACACTTTCTGCGGGAATAACACCTTCAAATTAAACACTGGTGTTTGTTACATGTACTTCTTAGATCATGCTACTGCAGTCACATTACACGATGATGATTGATTGCGAGAATAAACCGAGATCCTGTTTTGTTTCACCCATAAATCATCCTAATTAAAAATTAAGTAAAGTCGGGTCAAACGTGATATCTTATTTTAAATTGTCAATTTAATGGCGAGCAGTGGCACCTTCAATTATATTATTTATAATATTGCTGCCGCGCGTCTGTTTGAACGGTCATTCAAAAATGTACTATCTACATGCAATTAGTTTATACTTTCAATAAACGTTTATTTAAATATAATAATTGTTAATTTGCATCCTCTAATCCTTTTAAAAAGAGCGTCGGATGGTAAGTGATCGTTCCTGCCGTGTGCTGTATTTAAGTAGCTTTTAGAATTACGACACGCGAAAATATTTTTTAAGGTATAATAGGGTAGTTTAAAAAGGAATCTCATTTTCCTCAAAAGCGAAACGCTAATGTGACCACAGTAGAGTCTAACTTCTTCAAAAAATGTTGCATTAATTTTTTGCCTTGTCAAAATTATCTAACGTTGAAACCTTTTAGAAAAAAATATTCTCAGTGACCATAACACAAAATACCAAAGTACTACATACGTAATAAGTAGTAAAATAAAGTGCAGAGACCCAACAGTGTTGGGATATCAAAACTGTCGAATAACTACCCAGTCTTTAAAACATACAATAACAAAAAATAATATTACAAAACAAAGCTGAAAAAATATTTCCTTGACAGATTACAAATTCTATTTGTTTTGATAGGACTGCTCGCTGCTCACGGCATTAGCATGTAAATGAATCACTTATCTCTTTTCAATTCTTTTGTTACTATTATAACATATTATGTACTTCAATATTTTTTTTAATGGCAAATGAAGGTAAACGAGCCGCGGGCACCTGCTGGCAAGTGACACCGCTACTTACGACATCCGCCGAACCAAGTCTTGCCAACTTTGTAAAGATTAATAGGAAAACGACAGTTGGATAGGATATACAAGGAGTAGGGAAAGGGGAAATATCCCTGGATGACCTGCTCACTAACCGATACACAACGAGACTTATTTCAGTCTTCTGGAGGCGGGTAGTATCGACCCAGGACGGTGCGCCTGTGTATGCCATAAATAAAGTTTATATATTGCAAGCACTTCTTGTTTATGAGCACAAGAAGGCAAACGGCAACCTGACAGTGGCATCGCTACCCGCTACCTCTACAATGCAAAGACCTTGTCGCTGCGGTGCCGACTTTCTACAGGATCACCGGGACAATGATAATTGTACAGGCGAAAGTCATAAAAAGAATTGTAATTGTAATGATTTATTCTCCGTGCCATTAGAACGGTCAGAGAATGCCCGTCCGAAAAAAATTGGTTACAGAGTTTAGTTTTTGTTTTTGGTTAATGGAGGCAAATGAGCCGCGGGCACCTGATGGTAACTGTAAGTATTCAAAAGGTTACAGGCAACGTATTAATTACGCTACGTAATCGTTAAAACTAGCAGTATTTAAAATTTGAACAAAACACTTAGTAAACCAGCTTTACGGTATGATACAAGCGTTTGAAATTGTAATGAAATACACAAATCTGTTATGTAAAACCTTGCTGAGAATGTGTGGAGGTTTTGTTTTCAAATAATTTAATATATTTCGACTTCAGTGTATTCTGAACGGTCGTCACATCGTCGCGGCTAGCGCGCTAATCTCAGCCGGTGCATGCTCCGGGCGGCGTGGCTTTAATGAGAGTACATTTTTACTGAATATAAAATACTTTGCTCTAAAATGTTACCTCTCGTTTGCGTATCTTGGGGAGGAAATTAAAGTAGTGTTCGCTAAATGTTTCTTTTATTTTTAGCCGTCAATTTAAGTCGACCTCTCGCGGTTATTTTACACGGCGATAGTTCAGGTCGCTTCTGTTTTATTTGCGTTATATGATAAAATCTTACGAAATTTTTTATCAACTTTCAAACCCGTATAAAGATAACAGGCAACCAGGGACTCATTTTTCCTCTAATATTATGGAACTGATGCAAGTACCATATTCATGGGTAAATAGTTGGCAGCTTCCTTACATTATATTCATAGTCTGCTGTAATTGAATATACTTGGAAATAGTGACTCGTTCACATTCCGCAGCAATAACTCGTTAACCTTAACTGATGAAATGAAAAATTGCGAGAAATGAAGTGTTTAGAGATAGGCAGTGACATCAGCCTTCGCAAGCCGACGATACCACCGACGGACCTCGCCTTGACGGCCTCCGCTATCAAATCGCCACCGCTTCAGTTTTTATTGTTCGTTTTTATACGAAGTTACACTATTATCCTTTCGTCACTCGAGATTTATTACAGGGTAGAAGATAAGACCAAGTGTTGACATTGCATTTACATAATTAGACTTTATAGATCGCACACAACATGTTATATATAAGAAACGTTCTTCGTTGTGTAGAGATCATAGTTACATGCGCCAAAAGTTGATATTAATTTTCAAATGAATTGATCGGTTCAGGATTGGAAAGAATATTGGTTGGCTTGTTACTGACAGCGAAAAAAGGGGGAAGCGTATTTAAAAAAAAGTTCACATAAAGGCAAGGTATGTCGCATGGCACAGCCAGCGCAATATCAAGCATATTCATCACACGGAGGTATTTGAGATCAACTCGTATTACAGCAGTTGCAGCGTCCTGACCTCTCACCTAGACAACGTCATATCAGTTTGCATTTGCTACTCGCGACACTAATTACCATACTGTATAATTTCTAATTAACTTCCTGCGGAGAAGGGCCCGGTGTGGTGTATGCAATCTTACATATTTTTCTTTCTATATCTTTACCCCTTATACTTTTTAGATTTACTATATATACTAGAGTTTATATAGATAAGAAGAGAGTAACTTCTTACTCTTCAGTAACAATAGGTGTCTATCACAGGGTAAGAACAGTTGCAGTAAGTCTTAATTCCGGGGCTGACTCTGTCTCAACAATTGTTGTTGCTGCAGCCACTGCAACGCATTAAGTTTGTTCCTTGGGCATCACAAAATAATGTGAAAAACAAGTGCAGAACAGTACGAGTATTTGTTAAATTATAGTAAATTAGTTAGAACGACAGTGTCATGAGTGGCGTTGCATATTTTAGTGGCGCATTGTGTACATTCTCACGTGTATTGTTTATTGAAACTGCTGCTGGAAGTGGTGGGTTTTGGACAATATGTTTGGTTGTACAATAGAAAATTATCATTATCAATTTTTTTAAGTAAATCTTCAAGACTGTAACTATAATTTTTCTGACGAATCACGAATGTAATTTTAATGTAAATAGTATTTTTTTAATTTAACGTAAACAAATCCAATTCTTTAACCTTTAAAATTGGAATATAAAACCTATAGGTGCTGTGGGGTTAAATAAATATGAATAAAATATAAGATGACACTTATGTTATATTCATATCTCGCTGGAATGGTTGTATAACACATTAATCGCTCCTAAATATTGCGCTGTTTATGGAGGGTTTTCATATATTTGTGTATTCTTTTTTCCGTTTTCCTATTGAGGGTATATAAATCAAGTAAAAAAATTTGTGTATTTTTATTTCACCAAAGAAATTGAAGCAAAAATAACTAAAATAATTGTCACCCCTTGGTTCAGAGGTCCGAAATTATCATAGATTCACACGAGCCTGGATTCGACTCTCGGGGCGAAAATATCTTCGTTTCGGCTAAGATATAGACAGAGATAGATAGACAAAAATAATTAGCGGGTGCAGCGAAACAAATGCATCTCTAGTTCTGTTGTATTGTAGTCGAACACTCAACAAACTTCAAGCCAGTATTTTATTAATATCCGGTAAAAATACACCGGCCTAAAAAAACAAATTAAACACAATTCATAAGTATAAAAATGCGTAATCAAAAATCTGTAACCGACTCAAAAGGCTGCAAATAATCAGGGCAAAGGAGTCCATGCCCGTGTGTGAGCGGCGAACTACACGTGCCGCAACTATATTATGCTACTACCCTAATAAATTTTGTCATAAATGCTAAGACCTTAATTTCCATACGAGCCCGATTGCCCGAAATAGAACCAGTCATGAAGCCGGCCAAAATATTTGAGCTCATTACGAAACGCGACCGTTTTTCTTTTATGCACTGAATTATTTTTATATAATAAGGAGATACATATTACTTACCCAGTAAAATACATATCGATTTACCCTGGTAATTTTAAGATGTAAATATGAATCGAGTTATATCAAGAAGTACTTCAAGTCTAAATAAAAAAGACAACTCGCGGTCTGAGCTCGGCACGTCTCTCCCGTCCGCCGCGCTAGCCGCTGGACGAAAACTTTTCTTTTTAAAAGGTTTTATCTTAAAAGCAAGGGCGGCTCCATTTATACGTGTGTCAGGTTTAACAAAGTGTAAATATTCGCACAAAGTGCTGCTACTCGAGTAATTCTTTTAATATAATGTAACTACACCCATTCACTATGAGATACAACTCACACATAAAGGACAGAACATTTTATTCGTATTTTGAACCTGTTTTTAACTTTAACGTTAGATCCGGAGGGCCGGCGCTACCCGCCGCTTGATTTGGACATCAAGGCAAAAACCAAAATGCACTCGAGTTACTTTCTATATTAGGCGTGATGCTGCACTCAGGTACGATGTGGAAACTTTTGACACTATCACAAGCAGCAGGGGACTGCTGCTATGTTGCTGCTGCTGACAGTTCACTATGCATTAGTCGTAGTACGCCGGATCGTTCTGGTTCAGTTCCAGAATTTTCTTGCATGTCTGTTCCAGTGCTTCGTTTTTGTTATTGTTATGGTTAGTATTTTGTTACACGATATAATATAATATAAGAAAAATGTCCATAATTATTGAATATTAATACATGTTAAAATTTTAGTTGTTTTTATGGTGCAAGAAGGTAAACGATTTGCGGGCATCTGATGGTAAGTGACACCGCTACCTACGAAATCCGCAAGACCTTGCAAAGTCTTGCAGACGCGTTACCAACTTTTTAAAGGGTAACTAGGAAAATGGAATATGAATTGGATAAAATATACAAGAAGTAAGAAAGAAAAAGGGAG
>DVZZ01000038.1:0-11781 GCA_018237845.1 Euselasia chrysippe | reverse complement strand
AATGTAATCGTATAGTGGTAGATGTAACTCCTTTCTCAGAGGCTGACTAGGCGCACCCATTCTGTTTATTACCACATTGCAGAAGATTGTCGTGAAACAGATTCGTTGGGTTTCGGTAATAAGATCCAGGGTCCATCCTCTGCTATCCTTTCTTACTCCTTTTATGATTCGTCATATCACTTTTTTATTAAACCTTTTTAAAATTAAAATTTAATTTAGTACCTTCCGAAACAAACAGAAATATAGTATTTAACATTTTACTTTTATTGATATTTGTGAATCTTACTTAGTAACTTGAACAAATAAATATTTGTTTATTAATTCAATAAGAAAAACCCGTAAATAATAATTGGATAATTAATTAAAAAATATTTAAAGTTCTTTTTTTTATTTTGACTGTACCTAGACATGTCACGCCCAAGCTGTTACAAAATAAATATATTTCCACTGGTTTCATTTTACCAAATTCTCGCGTAAGAAAAAGGCTTACCGTAGCAATAAAATAAAACGATAGAATTCTCACAATAAATCTGACGGCTCTTAGTAAGCAAAACACGTTTATAAGGCAGGAATATCGGCTTTCCCCTCGAATAACGAGCAAGTTTCTGCTTTTAAACCTTGTTTTTTTCATTTTTCATCTTGGGCATGCAAAATAGATCTAGAACAAAAAAATCTCAAGTTGCTCCAATGAACATCAGCTTTTTCTTTATAAAAGCGGTGTCAAAATCTTTGAGTTTTTTTTCCTACCTTTCCTTCTTTCCTAGTCCTATTATCATGTATCCTATACCATTCTTATTTTCCTATTATTCGCATCATATAAAGCGCTATTCTAATTTACATATAATTAATACCAATACGAATATAGCCATTTATCATACAAGAAATTGACATGTAAATTACCTAACACAAAATTATAGTCACCGCACTTGGTTAAGAACCTTACAGAATAATATTGAATATATTTTTTTAATTCTTATTATACTTACGATCATTTATTTATGTATAATGCAATATATCCAATAATATCCAATATCTATACATTCAAAATCAGTTAGTCCAGACGTCCCATACATAGCTATACATAAAGACGAATAGTGGCTGTCATATCAGATTTATAAAAGGATGATGTTACGTGACAACGTCGTAGATTTATATTGAAACTCGATTATGCGTGAAATGAAAATATGGCGCAATTTTCCAATAAATATATAAAAGTGTAAATTTTATACAAACAAATAGCGAAAACCCTTAGATATTAATAATCAATTATTGGGGTAATATTTTAGGGGGTGTGGTATATTGCCGCAACGTCCTGAGTAGTTACCATCCTTCTACAGAAGACTATCCTGAAACAACTTCTGTTTTGTTTTAACAGAAAGCTGGATATCCAGCTTATTCTTTCCTTTCCTACTCACCACTACTGACTTTCATTATTTTCCTATTAATCCTTTAAGAAGTTATTAACGCATCTTCATTGGATCTTGATCTTAAAGGTCCAAAGGTTCATGAGGTTCTACAATTAATTCAGAATTAGTACATGTCTTAAATTAATGCAGTTTTATAATTTCTAACAAACTTTTATTGTTACCTGGTCCCAATTGGTGCTTGATTAGGGGTAAGTTTGGCACCCATTCCAACTTGAGACACGGTCTCATTGGCTTGAGAAGATATGCTTATTTTGAATTAGTTTTAAATGTGTAATAGTTAAAGCAATCCTTATCATAATTAATATCTTTCAATTACCATCTGGTGCCCGTTACCATATCTATAGTATTTTATACAATTGCCGTTATGTTTCAATCGTGTGTGCTGTTCCGTATGGAGAAGTTCCGTCGTGCAATATTTTTAAGGTATCTTACTGGATACAACTGGATCGGAATATCAGCAATAACATAAAATACGTATGCTCTGAGCTCGGTAATTAAAAATGTTAATCGTAAGCGACGGTCCGAGTTTAAAATAATCATAAAATTATTTAAATTAATCCAGTTTTCAATAAAAATTATTTAACTTGCTACAATTGTCGTAAAGTTTGAGATCACAAATTGAATTCACACGAGAATGTTTTCAGAGAACAATAGCATATTTACAAACAGCTGTGCGTCTCTTACAGACGGAAAAATTAGCGCATTTCATCAACAGCCATTATTCATACTTTTATAAAAAATTATTATGATAATATTTTTAATTAATTTTTTTTTGTTATAATTTTGACAATCTGCTTTTACTACATTAGTTACTATTGACTTTCGTTAGTAGTAAGTAAATTCCAATCTGGTTCGTTACCACCTGCGTCGTTATTCTAAGATATATCTGACATGAAGTCTAGATCGAATCAGATTCTTTCTAAAAAAATGGGAGTGATGTGAGCTAGTAGAGATTTTAGGGCAAAAAGATCTCTAAGATTTCTTGTCTAAACCTGAAATACTACCTACCTTCTTGCATGGCAATCTTAAGCAGGTGGTCATAACGGCTAGTGCGATTAATTAATATATAAATTAAATAGCCTCGCCTCCGTGGTCTAGTGGTCAGAAGTGTTGACTTTTACGCGGAAGTTTTGGGTTCAATCCCCGGGTCGGTTATATCTTGAAAATTGTTTTCTTAGACTTTATACTTTACTTTATTCGTAACATTTTTTAAGACCGGGACTGGAAGTCATTCTGATTGGCAATGGGCTACCTATCACAACATGGGACGTATTAAAAACTAGCCGAATGTGTGTTTCGGAAATGTAAAAACTTCGAGATGCACCTCTGCCGCATCCTCCGATGGCGATATATGAGCGTGAAGATACATAAAATTAAATAGCGATTCTGATATAATATATTACAAACCAGTTATTCTCTAGAAATATGCCCGCGAGTAGTCTGAAAAATAACTGGAAAAATCTTTGAATCTTTATCGAACACTGGAAAAATAGGTTTTTTTCTGAACCTAGGACCTCATGTATTATCCGTATTAAATAACCAAAAATATTTCAAAAAATATTTCTTACTACATAAACGTGTTCTCAGTTCATTGCCCTTAATTTATAATCATCTTATTTTTACCACCAACACTCATTTGAAATTGTAGATACGTAAAATTAAGGAATCCGTACAATTTTATCGCCTTCATTATGGAAATTTAACACATACGAAGAGATGATTACAAAATGAATAAAATTTTTAGTTAATTATAACAAAGCAAATTCTCGTTTGTAATTACTGCTTTAACGTAAGTTTTAAAGTATTTGCTAACTATTTGCTGCGACTTTGTTTGCGTGCATAATATATACAAATTGATCTCACGGGAAACTGAACACTTTCCGTATAAATATGGACTATTGTACATTTAATTATTTTTTTGTAAAAAGGAGGCAAAAGCGCTCCTCGCCTGATGGTAAGTGGCACCGCTTCCCACGACATCCGCTAAGCTAGGAGTCTTGCAGCTGCGTTGCCATCTTTTAAATGATTAATAGGAAAATGAGAATTGGATTGAATAAACGATATAAGGAGAAGGAAAGAAAAGGGAGGAGAGGTGGGCCCTGGATCACCTGCTTACACCGTACACAACCGTGGTTGTTTCACGGCAGTTTTCTGCAGTTAGGTGGTAACCACTTAGGTCAGTGCCCCTAATTCGACTCCGGGAAAGGAGTAGCACCTTACATAATAGATCACATACTATCACCCAGATTCGTTCAGACCATACGGCTTGATTTAGACAAATATCCAAACTTTATAATTTATGCTATTTATTAGATTTCCTGATTTCTTTAGTCAATTCTTTTTGGAACAATTATGTGGTTTAAATGTGTTAGTCCCATATAAGTTGATGATTTACCAAATAGTTTGTCTTAGAGCAAACTAAATTATTATTGAGGCGGCCAGACAGGTCCCTGAGCATCTTGATCGATAGGATAAGCTCGAGAGTCCTATTGGCTGTACTCGTAAGGCTAACTTCGAAAAGTTAGCACCGATACCTCACAACCTTACAATCGTAACGATATCGTATTTACTTTACTATAATTCAAAAATTTAACAGCGTTACAGTAACAGTTACACTCCTTCCAGTAATAGTCAATACACGAGCATCGTATTTACACGAGCGTTACGACACGAAGCCCACTAAAATATAGTTAAGCCTTGAAATTACTTTTTACGTACTCCTTAAGTGCTGCAGAATTTACATTCAAATTCTATCGGTAACATTATGATTACTTGCTTATTAAGGTAGCGGGTGCTACTCCTTTCCCGGAGTCGCACCGGGCGCACCGTCCTGGGTCATTACTGCCCGTCTGCATAAGACTACCGTGAAACAACTCTCGTTGTGTTTCGGTTAGTGAGCAGGTGATCCAGAGCCCATCCCCTCCCCTATTCCCCCCTTCTCTACTCCTTGTATATCGTATCCAATTATCGTTCTGTTAATCCTTTAAAAGTTGGCAATGCATCTGCTACACTTGGTTCTGCGGATGTCGTTAGTAGCGGTGTCACTTGCCATCAGGTGCCCGCGGCTTGCCTTCTTTCACCATAAAAAAAGTTAGCTGTTCAAGTAAATTACATTTGAGAATGGTCGGAACGAACTATGGCAAAAGACAAGCGAGTCTAATAGCCGCGATGTTACATTGGTTATAGATTCTAACAGGAAATTCTCCGTCACAAATTCTCCTCATATTCTCTATGGAATTAATCTAAAATAGATATGGCACTAAATTAAAACTGAAATAAGATTGTGAAATGAACGATTTTTTAATTGACCTATTAAAATTTCCCATTTTGTAAAATTCAAGACCTATGAATTCTTCCTAAACGTTATTGTTACAAGCTCAATATAACATGCTTTTTCTGTAATCCATATATTGTTATCTTATATTTATTGAATATTGTGATCGTAGACTAATATTATCTTAATTTATCTATGTTTATTGATTATTATTATCATAATAATATTTAAACAGAATGTAGATAAATTCGTATTTGATTTTTATTGAGTTAGTAGAGATTGTTTATGACGTCTTGGTAGTTGGAAGATTTTGTTAAAGTTATTTGGCAGACCTTTTTAGTGGTGACGTCATAAGGTCCACTAAATATCACAAAAAATGACCATTTCCATATTATTTATATTGGAGGTAGTTGGATATTTTAACCTAAGCTATCATAAAACGTACCAAGATTTTTTAACAAATTCCACTTAACTTACTTAGAGACAAAATGGCATAAAGGGAAATAAACTTTGAAACAATGAGTTTATTTGACGTAGTTTTTAAAACAATGATTTTTAGCATTCTTTTGAAGCCTAACGACAATTAAATATGATTAGGAATAAACAATATGAATGATCAAGCATTAATATGGAACTTTCCGTACGGTTTTCTGGTGTGCGAATGACGTGTCCAGTATGGGAATATGAAATTGTTTTGAATAAAGACGCCAGCGTCCAATGTGAGATTTTATAATCACTTATTTATGATGTAGTTTGTTTAACGCCATCTAGAGGATTTTCTAAAACTAATTACGGGATACATCTACCAACTGTCACTGTCAACAAGGGAAAGAGGGTGGCAATATATGGGGACTATTATTCGATGTTGGACCATGATGACATATTTGCTCTGTTTGCATTCACATCTCACGTCATATCCACTTCAAAGGTCAAATCACTGTTCATTGTAGTTCTCAAAAATACATATTATAACTAGAACGTTCCCAACCTGAACGACGAAACAAATATATCTAAAATTTAAATACACATTTATTTCCAACAGCTTCACAACTACAAATACACTTAAAACAAAGTAAACAAATGTCCGAGCGTCTAGAATTTCACTAACAGCAGATTCCATATTTAAATAATGAAACATGTGCAACCACGTATTTGAAGTTATGAAATATATGCAACCACATGGCCTAAATACTTATGCGATAGGCAAAAATGCAGAAGCGCATTAGCGCTTTGAGTTAAAGATAGAATGTGCATTCGATAACATCGAAAAATATTGTCATTGTCATACTTTTACGGTTAATCATAGTTTAACTTTTAAGTTAGTTTTACAAAGGTCAATCAACACAACAACGTTCCATATTGTGATAAGCACACCCATCGCCAAAACGAGTTTTAAACTAATCTGAGGAAAATATTGTTTATTTAGAAAACTGAAGTTAGAAAATTTCTGAGATATCATTTCTACAATTAAAACCAAGAACCTTTTCATTAAAATTGTCATCTTCACCTCTGTAGTGCAGAGGCCATACATAAGGCAATGTAATCTCGTTTATGCGACAGTCAGTATTAAATTTCACATGAACGCATTCAAGCCGAGAGAGAATCTAACTCCCTCTATATTAACATTCTAATCTGTAACCTCACATTAGCAACGTGATCTTATAGCATGTTACGAGTTATTAACTATCCTAAAATATATTTAATTTTAGGTGGTAGGTGCTACTCGTGTTACGTAATCTAACTTTGCACTATTTAGTTCGTTACCCTGCTGCAGAAGACTGCCGAGAAATCACTTCTGTTGTTTCGTTAAAGCATGAGATTCAGAGCCAATCGCACCTTCCCAATTTTTTCATACTCATTTTATCGTTTATCTAATCCAAATTTAATTGTACTATTAATCCTAAATAAATTGGCAATGCATCTGAAGACTCGTAGTTTTACAGATGTCGTGGGTATCGGCATCACTTACTATCGGGTGCCCGCAGCTCGTTTGCCTTCTTTCAAACTTAAAAAAGTATATAATAAGATCAGACATGTTAATGTAGTAATAACGCATTAAAAAAACTTGTACGGTTATTTTAAAATTACAGTCTTGGTATAAATAATTTTTTGGTATTGTTAGTTACTATAAAGAATAAATAAAAATTCTCCTGCGTCTCCATGT
Source organism: Euselasia chrysippe (assembly GCA_018237845.1). Classification (NCBI taxonomy): domain Eukaryota; kingdom Metazoa; phylum Arthropoda; class Insecta; order Lepidoptera; family Riodinidae; genus Euselasia; species Euselasia chrysippe. The sequence goes on along the minus strand of DVZZ01000038.1, from coordinate 4,916 downwards.
TGCGGCCATTTCGTTAAGATGGCCGCCATTTTGCCTCGATTGCTATGAATTTTCTAACAATAACCAAAATATACATCGCAACATTGTCGTAATAAATTTATCACATCAATATTACTTCTTATATCCTTTCCACAGATTCCAGTTATAACTGGATATAAAAATATTCCCGAAAATGTTATAACTCGTAAGTTCATTCAAAGGGTATTGAGCGATTGCCATCAATATCCCGAGATACAAGATACATGTCGATGTCAAAAGTTACATTTACCGTTCCAGTTTTTTTCATAAATTTATTTCTTACAATATAAAATATTTAAATGGTTTTCGGAGCGTCCTTTGGTAGGAACCACGCTACTACTACGCTACCTGAAAACATTTCAAAATTTAATTGTTTTTTTTTAAATTTATTTTTCTTGTGCAAGGTGGAACACACTAGTGACGTTGAAAAAAACCCACTCTGGAGTTTAATTTGTGTGATTGGTACAATTAGATTTATTTATAAAGAACTCTGTGCTATTCTGTTCCGGAGCGTACCGACCCGCCACCCGCCTGCAGAAAACTACTGTGAAACAACCCTCGTTGTGTTTCGGTTAGGGAACAGGGGTTTTGGGGCCCACCTTTCCTCCCTTTTCCTATCCTACTCCTTGTATCATTTATACAACCCATTTCTCTTTTCCTATTAATCCTTCAAAAGATCCACAACGCAACCGCAAAAATCCTAATTTCGCGGATGTCGTGAGTAGAGGCGTCACTTATCATCAGGTGCCCGTAGCTTGTTTGCCTTATTTTACAATAAAAAAAAGATAATATAAAATAAAGTAAAATACTTACTGAAGACCAGCATCGACCATACATAGAACGTTATAGTGCAGTAGTTAAAGATGAGGTTGCCGACTATATTAATGCCAATAAACGTACTGGACCTGCCTACCATAATGCTGAGACACGCAACCATGCCTCTGAAATGTAAAAAGTGTAATTTATTATCATAGCTACAAAGATTATATCTTCGCCCCCATATTTCTCCAAATTAAAGTAGGCGGAGGCAAGTGTTACCCACGACTAGTGACATAAATCCAACGCTATGATAAATAGCACTGGTATCGCCAAGCGATATCCATTACAATCCCGAAAAACCCCTTTTGGAAACTTAAGGAAACTATTAAAAATAATTTCTCATTAATCTGGCTCTTAGCAAATCTACTACAGAGAAAAGATGAATTCATGAAAAAAATCACCTGACATTTAAACAATTATTGACAAATTTAGTCGTACGTACTTAGTTTTTGTAAAGCTAAAAAATCTTCCCGTGTTATTTTATTAAATGTTAAACAACTTAATTTTTATTAATTATACAAACGCCATTAGCCGTTCAAACGTTATTACAAAATGGCGCAGCAGAATTATTTTCGTCAGAAAATTTGCAAATACAAAGTCGTGTTACAAAACTTTAACTTTTTTAAAACGTTACAACTTTACATCTTTATAAGCTGGTAAGTGCTAATCTTGTTCCGGAGTCGAATTGGATTTGAGTCGTTATCAGCCTCCTGTAGACGATTGCCGTGAAGCAATCTTTGTGTGTTCGGTTAGTAAACAGGAGAGCCAAGGCAGACGAAATCCAAAGTCGATATTCTTTTTTCTTTCTTACTCCTTGTACTATCTTGTACTTATCCAATCCAATGCCCATTTTCTTATTAATAATCTTTCTTCTTATTAATTTTGCTGATGCCGTGGGTAGCGATGCATATACCATTAGTTGCTCGTAGTTCATTTGCCTTATTTCTACCATAAAATACTCACCTACACGATGTAGGGTACAAGTCCACGAAATAAGAGGCTAAAATTCCCATCCCCAGGCAGGTGCAAGTGAACGCTAAGAAGAAAACGACACTGGAAATTGGCTCCGGCGTCACGTTTAGCGAAATTCCACTCAATGTTGATACACTTAAAATTGCAACTAGAACGATGCGTCTCCACCTCATCAGGTGTGATATTATGAAGTTCAGAAACGAGCACATACACTGGGAGAAAACTAGCGTGATGATGATGTTGTTTTCAATGTATCCCAAGCAGGCGTCTGGACTCTGAAAAAAGTTATTAAGGTCAATCACATAAGAACTATGTATTTGTTAAACTGTTTCTACTACTATTTAGTGTAACTGATTTTCCCCCCTATAGGCTAGAGGTTAAAGGGGCGGAATGTTACGTGGTGAGTCAAGGGTGTAGTAGACTTTTGATGATTTTTGAATGATTTTTGATGATTGACTGATTCTAAGATTTTTGAAAGAGAAAATACCCATATATTTCCAAGGTGATTTAGAATCATGACCGCTACTGGTGAAAATATTTCCCAATTCTGAGAATTCCAGTTCAAGCATCACCGTTCGGGAATACTTTTCAATCCCGGACAAAATCTCTTTCAAAAATCTTAGAAAAAACCGAATTAAATTTCTACCTGAATATCGAATCTAGGAACTCACACGATTAATTTTTTAATTGCCTTTAGAAGCTACATATAATAAAAAGCGGCTTGTTTTAAAACATACTTTTGTAGTCATCAGGGATTTCCGAATATGCTTAAGTTCTCGTCATGACCATCAACTTCCTTTGACCACTATCGCCCCCCTAATAATTAGCCTAATAAATAATAAGTCGCAATTGAAATTAGTTACTAAATATTTGAATGCGGAGGCTCCATCAAACAAGGCATTGTCTTTTCTCATGTCTTTGTTAAGCCACGCCCACACCCTTTATAAAACTATTGGCAGACCCTACTTTTATAGGCTCATCCTACCTATAAGCAATTAGATAGACTGTCTGAAATCAGAGTATATCGTTAATTGATAAAGTGAACAAGATGTGTACACTTTTCGCTACCAATTTACAGGAAATTATAATTTTTATTTTATGGCCAAGGAAGGCAAACGAGCTACCGGCACCTGATGGTAAGTGACTCTGCTACCCACGACATCAAAAAACCAGAAGTATTACAGTCGATGCCATCTTTCGAAAGAATTAATAGGAAAAGGAGAATCGGATAGGACAGACGCAAGGTGTAGGAAATGATCTCCTGTTTATTGCCAGAACGCGATGCGAGGGTTATTCACGGCAGTCTTCTGCAGGAGGATAGTAATAGGTTCGTGTGCCCAGTTATACCTCAGAATAAGGCTTGAACATAATTAAAAATACTCACAGCGTATGTGTTACTGTTGTTCGTAAGCGTGCCATTCCCACTGAGGTCCTTAGTCGATATCAGAGAACAAATATTTCCCGCCGCCGAGCCTTCTTGATTCAGAGCCACCCTGACCACTTCCAGGATATGTGGAAGCCAGACTAGAAAACTGTTGTTACTAAAATAAAAATAATAAATAAACCATTGACCAAGATCGAATTACTATGCGAGAATTTTATAAGGTGACTATAGTAAGGTAGTGCCTATCGGACTATACCTCTCCAAGATTGTAACGACTTGTCGCCCGCGTTAATCTCCCCGTAACAAGATTTACCAGCAAATAACATAATAGCGAGGATCCAGCGGACAGTTTTTCTTTATAATAGATGATCCACGGATAGTCCGTAGGCTTATTACTCAGTCGACCAAGACTCTAGCCGTAGGATCTCTCAGGGGGAGTTTTAAAATACCACCGCAAAGGAAGATTCTCTAACACTGTAACAAATGTAGTGAAGTAGATGCGACTCCTATTTTGGAATCGAACTGACTGCCTTCAGACAGTAAGTGCCAGCATGAAAAGTTCCCAGTTTGCTAAGCAGGGTGTTAGGGCCTCATTCAAATCAAATCAAATCAAGTTCTTTTTATTTCATAGGTAACATGTTACACTTGAAACGAGTCCAGCACAATATTACAAATTATTATATTTATATCACAAACAGAAAAAAGTAAATTAAGATATACCTTAAGTAAACAATAAAATCACCAACTAAAACAAACTAAGATATACTCCTCAACAGCAACAAATATTAAAAATATGCAGGTAGAAAGAAATAAATGACTATATATATCTTAGAATTTTCCCCAAAAACGGGGAAAAATCAGTGTCCTAAAAGTACTCATAAATTAAATTAATTGCTAAATAAAAATAAAAAGTCGAATTGCCTTAAAAATAAATAGAATAAATCAAAATAGAAATGTCAAATAAAACAATTATATCCAATAAACTCAAAATATTAAAAATTACGAAAAGTTATTATAATTGACATTCAATAAGAAAAAGTATCAAGAACGATATTATTAATAATAAATAAAAACTATAATTACATAAAGAAATGTAATACAAATCAAAAGAAAAACTAAGTTTCATAATTGTCAAATAGACAATCAATGTTAAATAGTAAAATTTTAAAATTTAAATATACCAATACGATCAGATAACATAGTCATCTGAAAATGTCGAAAACTAAAAATAGTTATTAAATAAAAAGTAAAAATATGAAATAAATTAATAATAAATAGCAACATGTCAAAAAAAACGTCAAGAAATAATAATAATAATAATCTAATAACAATAAATAATAATACTATTAATATATACATATTTCCTAGCTATACTCACACAGTTAAATCAATCATTCCCATGGATTATCGTCTAAGAATTGATTAATATAATAATAACCTTTTTTAAACAGTTTTTGTTTAATAACATTTTTGAATTGTTGAAGTGGTAGGGTTTGAATGGCTTTAGGGACTTTGTTATACAATTTTATTGACATACCTACAAATGAATTACTAATTTTGTGAAGACGACTATAACAAAGCGCTAGTTTATCCTTATTACGAGTATTAAAGTTATGTAAATCACTTTTTTTATTGAACACATCCAAATTTCCGCGAACGTATATTAAATTTTCATAAATATATTGAGATGCCAACGTCAAAATATTTATTTCTTTAAATTTTT
>DVZZ01000037.1:0-11854 GCA_018237845.1 Euselasia chrysippe | reverse complement strand
CCATCACCGCCAGTGGACCAACTAACTACGGAGCAACTACCTATTGGATGGAGTGGTACACTGTGGCCTGAGGAGTTGGAGCTGCACGGGAATCGAACCCGTGATACCTAAGTAACATCTGTAAAACCAGAAGCCCTGCGCGTCAGCGCAGCCTCATCCTCCAAAGTGACCTACCATCCAAAAATCTACTACCTTAAATACTATTGGAACGAGAGGATAATTTACGATAATAACCGCCCATTTGTTTTGTTTTGTATATGACTATTTAATGGTAGCACAAAATTATCTCTCCGCCAGAAATCTAGTTGATAAATCACTCCGCCTCCTACGTTTTTATTTCTAATATTCCTCGAATATTCTGCACATTAATAGTTATAAATAAGTAGGTAACGAAGTAAGATGAAAAAGAACTTTGGGCTCTAATGAGCGTACAGACAAATTAATACCACCATCCTGCAGAAGACTGCCGTGAAATACAAAAATTAAATAGGTATATTTACATACTTTTCAACACATAAATCAACCCTATATTAGTGAATGAGTTTGTTATTTAGGATCTGTTAATTGAGAGCACAAATATAAAATAATGACCACTCCGTTAGTGATTTGGTAATTTTATTTATTTATTACATTTATACATTATTATACAATTATTTAAACTTAACGGCCCAGGACGGGCGCACCTTCCTGGGTTGTTGCTACTGCCGTGAAATAACTCCTGTTGCGTTTCGGTTACTGAACAGGTGATCCAGGATCCATCCCCTCTGCATTGTTCTTTCCCACTCTTTGTATCTTTTTTTTTTATTAATCCTTTAAAAAGTTAGAAACGCTTCTAGAAGACTTCTGGTATTACGTTTGTTGAGGGTAGCGATGGCGATTACTATAAGTACCCACAGCTTGTTTGCCTTTTTTTTACTATAAAAAAAAGAAAACTATAAAGAATAGGAAACAAATAAACAAAATAAATGTAAAAAAAAGAAAGGTGAACTGGTAAATTAGTGAGTATTTTTTGGTAACTGTTTTTGTATACTTTCGTATTCATATAGATTTGAATGGTTATTTTTTTGTGAGCCAAATAAAGATTTTATTTTATTTTTAATAGAATCAAGTGAAAGAAAGTCATACGATGGGATCTTGGAATAAAGAGAGTACAACTTGACTGTGACCCAGTTATCTACACAGCTTAATTGCCAGCTCGTCGTGTCTGTCTTATACTTCCGTGACTCTTTGATGTATGCTGACACCCTTGTACATATTCTGTAAATACGCTTTTAATTAAATTTTCAATTTTCAAGGTCATCTATAAGTAACAACAGTTCGATATTTAAAAGGAATTTTCAAAAAACACGTCATGCCTATATCCTATATTATATAAGTCTATTCTATCTAGTATTAGATAAGTTCTCCTATAGATCCTATTAAATAAAATATGTGACCCAGTTACCTACACAATTTAGTAGCCGTTGTCTTAACCTTTCTTCATTGATGAATTATTGCTGTCACTGTAAATACATAACTCTATAATTGAATTATGCTTTAATATGTCTCGGAAACATGTATATACTAAAGTACATGCACATATTACATGCAAAATTTTGATATAAATTTAAGAAATTCTTGTACTACAAATGTTATGTTTAAAAGTGCATAGCCACTTATGATGCCAACGGTGTTAAGTGTAAAATGATCATCGACGTTAATCGCTTTTGTCACTCTAGCACTTGTCGGCCACTACTGTACGCGATCGTATACTCCCTTGTAGGTGCATATGGTATTCTAATACACAATCAAACAACGTTTAAGCAATTTGAATATTTCCTGTCAGGTATTTCATTAAGGCGTTTCGTGCAGCTCGCGGGTCGTTTGTTTCAAACTTTGTCGTTGACAACTCAAAATTAATGTTTGAAACAGAACAAGTAATAAACCGTGAAATCAGACATACTTTACGAAAACGAGCTTTGACAGAAGATAGTTTCTTTCAAAGGACTGGACCAACACGTTCCTTAGCAGTTATTGATGAAGAAGGCAGTAGTGAATCTTCTATGACATCTCGTCGTCAATCGTACTTAAGCGATAAAAAAAGTGATAATGAAGAATTAGAAGATGATGTCTTTGAAAGTAAAACAATTCAGAGTACTAAACACAATTTTGATAATATTAGGAAACCCAGTCGTCGTACAATATCACAAGAGTGTATACGTGTAGATGCAAAAATCAAAGATCCTGAAATCACTGAAGCACGTGGAGATTGGACTACAAAAACAGTAGAAAAAATGACTGGAGCAGAAATAGTTTATTTAACTGATTCTTCAAGTAGTACTAGTTCTATGTATGATTTAAATGATGATGCAGAAAATGGTGACGATAGTGACATATCCGTGAGAATTATTACTCCAACTATTGAAGTAACAGATACAGAAAAATTGTTAACAAATAATTATTCATCAAAATTTGATAGTACCGAAAACAATAACCAATCTCAAAATGCTAGTGGTACGCAAGTAATATCTAGTATAAATAAAGTAGAAAATGAGAATGATGTAAGCTCTCATGAAATTGTTATTGACTCTACTGAAAACTTGAAAACGAATTTAATTGTCAAAGATATTACTGATACAAATGTAAAAAATGAGGAGTTCGTAAATAACAGTGTCCCATTGAATAATATATCAGATATAAAGAAACTTCCTAAAGATATTGATGAATATGATCTTGAAATAAAGGTTTTAAAATGTGAGCTAAACGATGCTATCAATAGTTTAATAAAAGAAGTTGTTTCAGACTCAGAAAGTACAAAAGATTCTCCAAATGATTTACTTTCCCGACAAGATTCTTCTAGTAGTCTGGGCTCTTCTCAGTGTACAGCTAAGTATAATCCAACTCATTCTTCACTGAACGATGTTGCTAATGTTATTTGTGATAGCCATGATGAAACTAGCTCATTGCATAGTCATGTTAGAGACGTATTAGAACATGTTCCTGAAAGTATTTTACAAAATACTAAAATCACACATCCTGTAATTTTACAACCACAAATACTAAAGGACCTATGTCTCCAAAAAATTTCGTTGCTGCCTTATGGTGAGAAAATAATTGAAGAATTAGCGAATGTATCTAAGCGTTTACATAATCTCAGCGTTTTTACAACTGATACAAACCATATTTCAAAAAGTAAGAGTAATAATCATCCCAATGAAATAGGCAAGAAAATTATTCAAGATTCGGACAATGTAACTCTACCGCTCTCACAGAATTCGTCTATTCCACCACCTACACAACCACGGAAATCATCTTTGAAAAAATGTCAAGAAGAACAAAAACTGGTTATTGTACCTCAAATCGTTACCGATTATGAATGTTTATCGCCATCACAAAAAGTTTTAATGGCAAAAACTAACACTTTAGTCAAAAAAGAAGAAACTCATAAAACTACTGAAAAACATGCCGACATTCAAAGTAATATCATAGCGACTACTAATTCTATAAAAGATACAAGTAGTACACCTTTTAAATCCCAAACAGGGAGTCGCCTGTTATCTTTAATATGTGACAAGTCTTTGAAAAATAATGTGAATTCGGCTCTATTAAGATCATTAAGTAAAGATTTAGATCATTCACCAAAAAATATTTTTTCGGAAAGATTGTGTAGTCATGAAAGCACTGAGTATTTATCACGACCTTCGTATAAAACAAATACGTTATCATCCTCATCGAGCGTTTTAAGATCTTTGTCACCGCCAAAACTTAGAAAATTTTCTTCGTCTTTTTATGAAAGTGATGACAGTTCTGAAATTACAGACAGAGCACAGAAAACAATACGCAATGAAAAAAAATACTTTCATTACTCTACGGGTAATCTTAATAAAGATATTGAAGATGATATATCAAGCATACAAAATATGCACAGGTATTATACTAATGTAAGAGACGCAAATTCTGAAGAAACACGCCCACGAAGGCCTTCACTTCCAAAAGATCTTTGTGATCAACAAATGGAATACATTCGTCAAAAAGAAAAAGAAATTGACGCAGAAATTCGGCGATTAGAACAACAAAAGCAGCTGATGGTTTCCACAAAAACAAGTCCTAGAGCTCCAATGATTCGAGAAAAAGATAATATGTTTGAAAAGTCTTATAATTCTTCCAATTACACGTCTAAATCAGATCATATTCAATCAAAAACACATAAATTGAAATCTTCATTATTTAGTAACAGTGAAGAAGAATTACAACGTGATAAAATGTATTCGGAATATATCAAGCAAATGGCTGAAAGAGAATTTAGGAAGGAACAAAAAGTTATTAAAATAACCAAACCTTTAACTACACCAAGAACCTCACTAATATCTAAAAGTATGCCAATGATAGATGTTCTCGAGTCGAAGGTTAACAACCGTATCGAACGTGAGTTTATAACAAAAGCACGAGAAAGATGGGATAAATTGGGTATTAAAGATTCGGACACTGAAGATGAAAGAGAAATGTGCTGTGATGTGTATAGTGAACCAAAAATTATAGAGCATAAAATTAAAGTGATTGAAGCTGGCGAGGAAAGAGATGTGAATAAGTTACCAAACCATTTACAAGACTTTGTAAAATTTGCCGTTAAGGAAAAGGATCAAAGAAAAGGCAGCACTGGTGAGTCAGAACCAGAAAAACAGCCTGCGCATGTTGTAGTTTTGTGTGCAGTGTTTATTTTGATGTTGACTGTTAGCAGGTATTTTCTAAGACTCTTGCGGAATAAATAAACCCTTACTAATTCATAAACGCTTTTCAATGCTTAACAACTGTTGTGAGACTGCATGAGTGTTTAGTGATATTAATTAAATTTATTATTTTAATACATTTATTATTATATAATTCAAGTTATTTCTGGTAAGTCCATTGTAATATTTGTTATATCTATTGTTAGATTGAAATGAGATATTATTTAATTTGTTAAATGCGCGTCCTATTTACTAAATAGCATAGTTTTGGCATTTAAATGCATTTAATATTAAATAGTCTCATGAAAAACTAGAAGAAAAATTAGAATAGATAAATTAGAAAAATAATCATTACATAATTGATATATGTTACCTTTATACTAAATGCGAAATATAATTACATAATTTTAAATATATTAAGCGTAAATAAAAATTGGTGGGAAGTTTTTAGAAAATGACTTATTAAAAGGTTTAAGTTAAAGGTATTTAAAAGGTTTTATTATGATTTTTAAGATCGTGTTTGCAGAAGTATTGACATTTTCTTATATTACTGGTAAATGGAATTCTTTACTCCAAATCAAGGCTTAGTTATATCTCCTAATTTAATTTGACTTTGTATTTGATGCAGCAATTATAGCGCAAATAGACAGCTGTTTACAACCGTAAGGTTACGTGATAAGTGTACTTGTTATCTTAAGGACTGAGGCAAATGCTGATAAATAAGATACGAGTGTAAGATTAGAATATTACATTTTAATTATTTATGTTTACTGACGATGTCTTTTGTGTAATTGCAAATATTTCAATTTATTTGTCTGTATCGTGGTGTCAGCGTGACATTTACACAAAGCCATCGTCAATAACCCATGAATAAATGAAAAGTTAGTGAAACGCGACGATTTAAGTGTAAAATTTGATATTCATATAATATGTATAAAGGTTGAGGACCTTTATCTAGCTTGAGACAGTCTAATGTTGTTAATTGATTGTTTGATTGTTTTATATTTTAAGAATAATGCTGATTCAGTGTTATTTAATGTCGTAGTATTTTTTTAAGCTATGAAGATTATTAATATCGTACAAGTCAGCCACAAGTACATGACGCTTGCTAGCTTGCGTATTATGTTAAACCCTTAAGGCGCATGTGATGTTGATATATCGACTTCAATTCTCGCTATCGTATCGCAAGTAGGTCGACGAGATGTTCCGAGCTGATTATATTTACTGGAAGCAGTTAAATATGGTATAAGGATTTCCAGCAGTGAATCCTTCCGTCTTTAAAACTCGTTATTGAATCGATGTTTCAAAGGAAACCAATTTATTAAATCGCCCACCGCTTATATACTTAAAGACCTTATTTGAGAAAGACACCAGCGAATCATTGTGTTCATTTGAACGTCTAGCCGCGCAACCTACTTTTTGTGATCGTTCATATTTTTTCTACAGGAAAATAGGCTTTTTAAATGTGGCGTTTTAAAAAAGAAAACGTAGATATGAAATATAAATACTTGACTGGTATAAGTTAAACCAACATGGTTGTCTCATTATTTAACTTATTTTACGAATCCTAGTTTTTGTTTTTTTTATTGATTATTTTATTTTTATTTATTATTATTTGATTTTTTTATGAATTACATTATTTGTTACATTACTTGAACTGATGTTCAAGAGTAGCAGTATTCTATGGATGCAAATTCTAGCAGAGACATCAATACAAGCATGGAAACTACTTTTGAACAAATATTAATACACAGGTTTGAATTCGAATGCGGATTTTTGACAGATTTTTCATGGATTGGAAAGGATCTCGATTGATTGCTACCTATCAGCAAAGGGCATATTTTCACTAGCTAATTGTACCTAAGTACGTTTATAAGGTGTCAGTCTTTGAAATATCTTTGTCTACTGTCGTTCGGGGAAAGCAGCGTGAAGCTGTAGGTAATATAATATAGTGTCCAACCTCTCCCAGTTGGTGTAGAAAAACAAATGACTAATATTAATACAATATGCACAGCAAAATTTGTAACGTTTTGAGACACGAAATAGTTACGTTGTGACCTAGGACGTGGATAATTTTTTTTTGTGGAAAAGTACATGTGAATTTAATTATGTCATCTATGGAGTTTCACCAAGCACCGACGACAAAAAGTATAGAATCTGTTTTTTATTTTACTGTTATATTTTTATGTATTGAGGTAGTTTTCTAACTTTGAATTAAAACATTGACTAGTAAATGCCTGTTTCCAAAATATGGTTTAGGGGTTTATACGTGAAAAACATTCCCAAATCTAGGAATTATACTCACCCCTTTGGAATTTAAAGGTTTAAATATATAAAAATAAATAAATAATCTCACAGGTCTTAGGTTCCCGATTGGTGATAGGCTGGCTACCTATCACAGCATGGAACGTATTTTCACGAGACGGACGTGGATATGTTTTTAAAGAGTGAACATTTATAATGCTTATCGTGTCTGAGGAATATATGGAATATATGGAATAATGGTAATAATGGTAGGAATATATGAGAAGATATATATAGCTATAGCTCCGAACCTAGCAGTGGTTTGCCGCCTCAACTAGTTGCAGCTCGGAACTCATGGAACTAGAACAAATGGGAGACGCTCGGATATCGTAACTGAGACTGTTATTGTAACGGATGTAACTTTGGATAAATGTCAACCGTGCACGAATTTACTGCGCCACCCAGCACTCGCTTTTATTAGTTCGTTCTGCATACATTACCGCCGGGGCTGTTGACTTCTTGATTTTATAGTTGACTCGTTTGTCTTCTTAATGTTAGATGAATCTGCGTTTCAATACTGATAATACATACTGTACTCTCAACAACTTACACAGTTCTTATTAAAAAGGCTAAAATCATCACAAATATATAGGGAATAATTTTAATGCAGAAAAGATCTATTGAGAATGAGCAACGTTTTGTATAGAAGTTTTTTTTTCATTTTTATTTATTCTTTGAATATAATATGAATATAATTCATTCTGTCTTTGATTTTAAAGTAGGCTCACTAAAAGTTATACTGCCGGGAAACTAAATATTCGGTTTAGCTTTTTTAATTAGTTAAATTAGTTTAATTGTTTATTTTACCATCCCAATTTTGCATTGTTCATTTTTGAAAAATATTAGCCGTCATTTTCGAAAAAAAATAATAAAATTGGTCCAGCTGTTTATGAAAATGGACACATGGACATAAAAAATATTGACGAATTTGAAAATTGAAAAATAGGTCGGGTATACTTTCTTTTAAGATGGATTAAACTCTTCCAGTGTGTATTTCATTAAAAACGATTCTGTTATAGAGTTCATCATCAAGTAACATCGTGACATGAACATATGTTTTGTAGATCAGTAAAAGTTTCGAACCGATCGATACTAAAACTTACATAAACCGCTTTTATATATCCAGTTTTCTTCTTTCTATAGATATACCCATATCATAACCACGCCAGATTCTTTGAGGGGTAAGCAGAGAAAAGGAAGTACCAAGCATCACGGTTCAAATAAACTTGTCTTGCTTCTTCCACATTCATAATTCATTTTATACATTTCCGTCTGTTTCGCAGACTCTACTCCATCAGCTAATATCCGACCGATTCAAGATAGTACAAGGTATTCCCTGACACCGACTTCCTCTTACATTCGCATCGTATATCTGTTTTACTAAACGTTCATTTGAAAAGATGAGGTGCTATTTGCATTAGTTGCAGTGTAACAATACGAATCTACCATTAAAAACCGCCAATCGAAGAGGTCCGTTTCTAACTCTAACTTTTGAACGTATCTATAATAGTCAACTATATTTACTTTTTTAAAGTATATAACATAGCAGTGAACACTCAGGCATAGTTATGTAACGAATGTCTGTTTCTGTCATTCGCTAATACAAATGTGGTTGCGAATTTATAGAATTATTCGAATATTTTACTTCAGCATATAGCATGAAGATATTTTTGTCAAACATTTACTTACAGCTGTGGATCAAATTCTCGCTAACCGAAACACACCAAGAGTTGTTTCACGGTAGTGAATGATCCAGGGCCGGCGGCTGGCCGAGCTTAGTGCTCAAACGTTGGTTGGACAGGCGGCACGGGCGGCTCACGTTCAGGATGATGCAGGTGCTTCCGGACAGTGGTGTTTCGGGAAGTATCTGTGTCGCATAGCTCAGCGTGAGCCGGACAGTCGTTGCTACCATTGTGCCGCGGCCGGAGATAAGTCGCAGCGCACCCTCGTTGATGGTTCGGCTTGGGGATGGTTCCGGCCATCATTCCGAAAGACATCCACATTTGGCTAGTTTAATACGTCCCATGCTGTGGTAAATAGCCAACCTATCCCCAATCCGGATTTTTTCCCATTCCGGAAAATCTTCGAAAATGTTTCGAAAATGTTAGAAAATGTAAGAAATTTTTTTTTAATATAACCGACCAGGGGATCAAACCCAGGGCATCCGCGTAAGAGTCAAGACTTGTGACTATTAGATCACGGAGGCGATATAAGTGAGAAAAAGGTTCAACATTGTGATAAAATTTAAATAAACAAACTATATTGCTACATAGCTTCATATGAAACTAGTCCCTAGATTAAATTTCCCTTTTAAATAAGATATTCAACTACATAGTTGTATACACTTGTAGTGTGATATTGTGCGCCAAAGAATTAAATAGTGAGTAATATAGTATAAAAAAATAATTTAATATGATACTATATGTCACGCTCTTGTCCACGATGAAATAAACCCAGTATTAGTTTAAGATGTAACGTACAATATGGAAATGCATCTACAACTAGCTAATGTAACAACTACCTCTAATTTGAGAGGTTTTCAAATTACCGCAAATTGAATCTTTGTTGTTGAATGTGGAACTTTGTTGTTGTTGAACTTTATTGAACTTATGATTTTGGGAAAAAGAAATTTTTGGAAATGTAATTATAAATGAGTTCTTAGTACACCGTCTAGAAATCGACTAAAGGTCTTCCGCGAGTTAGCCGACACCAAAATTTACTAAGTCATAGTCAAAAAATATACACGTCTATACTATGTGAAAAGTAAAAGATTAAGATATTAATGGTAAAGGAAAAAGTTAATCTTGAATCATGTTACTAAGACAATTTACTTCTTTTAATTTCTTATAAGCCTCGAATAGATGGCGTTCTCGGTATACAACAACGACACAAATTTTAGTAAATTTTAAAACTTTTTCAATGAACGTGTCAAAAAATACAAAAACAAAATAATAAACTAAAGAGAAGAAGAGCAATAAACAAATCATTATCCCCCAAAAATCTGTCAATGTCGTCCCCCTGGACAGTTGGCAAACAAACTTGAGGAATAGTCTTAAAACGCTCCGGCACCAATTTCAACTCTATTGCCAACCGATAAGGTTGGAAGCTTAGTTTGAAAAGTTTCTATATGTAAATTTGTTGGTATTTTCCCTACAAGGCAAGTCGATTTAAGTTTGGCGGGAGTTCTTAATGGTTTCATGAATTACGAATCATAAGTTTTGCGGTTCTTTCAGATGTTATAATGACGAGACTTCAGCCCAATTTCAACGGAGGAAAAGAAAAACTGGCATAAAATAAATTTCAGAAGAATAGCGAAGGTATTAATTATTAAAATATAAAAAGGAAAATTAATAGTTATAGTAAAGGATATTTGTGTATTGTCTTTATAGGAATATAACGTGTAAAATATATTTCATATATAATACAATACTACAGTATAACACATTATGTTGATTATCACGTGGAAATTAAATAGTTCTAATCCATTGTAAGATAGTTCTTAAATTAAATTTTTAACATAATGTTATGCGCATATTCTGGAAAATAGTTCCTGCCTAAACGATTGTAAACAATTGACATTGTTATTACGATAATCAAAGAGTCTTCATTCTAAATGGCCGACGGAGGGGTAAAGAGTCTTCAAAACCGACGGAAATTTATGAAAAGAGTTATGAATGTGGAAGAGGCAAGACAGGTTTGTTTGGATCGTGTTGCTTGGCACTCGGTTCTCTCTGCTTACCCCGTGAGGGATTTGGCGTGATGATATGTATGTATGTATGTATATAAAGAGTCTTCGGTATGTCTGGAGGCTAACTTAAACCTTATGGCCTAGCAACAAGGTCTAGGTTGTATAACAGTGAAGATGTTTCAACACCTGGTTTCTAGATTGTTCGACTATAGTTCGAGCTTGTTTACATTTGGGTATAAAAAGGCGGCGACTGCGGCGGAGTGATTCAGTAACGAAATGGCGTTTACGGTGATAACTATAAGAAATAAAAATGGTTGAATGACTCAGCGAGGACGACGACTAAATTGGTTTTGTTGACTAATCTAAGCGGAAATGAACGCAATTTAACTATCTGTGGTATTTTTTTATCCACGTACGAAATACTATAACAAAAAAATAATTTGTCTTATATGAAACTAGCCGAAGAATATATCTTCATGTGTAATATTCTCATCTTCAGGTTCTCATTTCAAATATTGTAGGTTTATTTTATTGTATAGAATAATATTGTATTGAATTTAAGACTGGCTTAAATGTAGGTAAGTATAAAAATGCACTTTAAAAAAGGAAGTTTTATGTCATAAACATTTGAATTTCGAACATTATTTTACTTTGTTTGCAATTTAAATTATGATGGAGGGTCGTAGCGCGCCAAAATGCTGTCACGTGGTTACAAAATATTCGTCCAAATAAACAGCTATACAGTTTAACAAGGTGTGAAATATTTTATTCTTTAGTCATAAATATTTGTATATTTTCATGGATTTGAGTAGTTACTTTATAGTTATTGTATAATATAAATGAAAGTCTATATAGGTACAAAAATTGATCACTTTAATGTAAATAAAATATTAATAATATATATTTAGATATATATAATAGACAAAAATATGTCACATTCTCTACCACTTTTTTGCTTGTCACACTGTTTTCCTTCGGTTCTTCTGCGTATGTTTTTTTTATGGATTAACGAAAGAAAACAAAAAAAAACTGGTGTCTGACCTGATAGTAAATGACACCGGTTTCTATGATATTTTCAATACTAGGAGTTTATTTTACTAGGAGCATATTTTGTTATGAGTGTTAAAGCGCAGCATCAAACTAACATACATATTTT
>DVZZ01000036.1:0-11874 GCA_018237845.1 Euselasia chrysippe | reverse complement strand
TTAAAAGGTACGTGCCACCTTCCTTTGACAAGTTGCTTTTCTTTGTGTTTTGTTCTTTTCCGCAGGCAACTTGTTCCACGCCCGGAGGTATGTCCATAGATTCGCAACCGCGTATAGGATTAGAATAGTAGTACAATAGTTTCATATAAAAATACAGTCCACTTAGAACCGCCACACCATTTAGTGGTCCTTCGAGCCGGATCTAGGTTTTAATTAGTTGAAAAACCTTAGTTTTAGTTTAGCGCATACCCGCATATTTTTTATAAGTTGGCAAAATAACTTTTATAGAAGTAGTTAGAATAATATTGCTAGTGTTAGTTGAATTACGTTGTTGCTATTTTAGTTAGCAAACGTCCTCTTTTATTTGTAGGTTTATTTGAATATTTTAATTGTAATTATTTCATAATTTGGGTTTGAAAACAGCGACATCTATTGGTTGTAATTCGAACTTTTGATTCAAAGATTCGTAATATAGTTAGACGGCGCTGCGTGTTTGTTTGGTTAGAATAAATGAACAAATAAAACTTAATAATTTGGTTTATTTTTAGTAACTTGTTATTTTGATTAGTGATAAAAATAGGAAGCTTGCTTAGCATTGTTTCGCGGATTTGCTCGCAACCTTTTAGTGGTTTAATTTAGTTTAGTTTGATCATAATTCGCTTGTTGGTAAAACATGGCTTTGGCTAACGCGGACATTCAGTTGAAACTGCTATATAGTAAACGAGATAGAATTTTTTCCCGTGTTCAACGCATTTTTGATAAATCCTCTCAGGTGTCCGATTTGAGTGTTAAAGAACATTTTTTAGATTCACTAGAAAACATAGATAGTTTGCGCACTGATTTAGACAATGTACTTGATAAAATTAACGCATTAGAATTAGGAATGGATCCTAAGTATACAATTAATTATGACGTTATGTCATCATTTGACGATTTATATGGTCATGTAAAACGCGTAGAAAAAACATTAATAAAACCTGTTGGTAATAGTTCGGAGTCCCCTGCAGGGACCTCCTCCCGAATAACGCGCGACAAACCTAGACTGCCACCAATACAAATCCCAGAATTTGATGGTGATATTAAGAATTGGAGTATGTTTTTTAGTAGTTTTGAGAACACTGTGCATCAAAATGATAGTTTGTCTGACCATGAAAAATTGCATTATTTGGTAGACAAGCTTACTGGTAGGGCTAAGTCCGTGTTGGCGGGCATAACGCTTAACGCTGAAAATTATCCGCTCCTAGTGGAAATTTTAAAGGCTAAATATGAGGATCGTAGATTGGTTGCAACCGCTTACTTGGATCAATTATTTGAATTGAAATCTATTTCGTTTGGTAGTGAAAATAACTTAGAGAAATTTTTAGATGTATTCGCTTCTTCTGTGCGCGCAATTAAAAATCTTAAAATTGATAACCTTATGGATTTTGTGTTTCTATACTTGGGTCTTAAGAAATTGGATTCTGAGACAGTTCGCTTATTTGAATTAACCCAACGGGGTAATAAATTGCCAAGCTTTGAGGAATTGGAAACTTTTATACGTGATCATATAAAAGTGCTACAGCGCACATCTCCCAAGCAACAAGCCATTGGGAAAAGGGGTGGTAATATAGAGCATCGCATAGACAGAACTTCACACACACAAAGGTATACACATTCTTATGTGAATACCACACCCACCGCGTCCCCCCTCTCTAAGTTAATTTGTGCGTTGTGTAGTGGTCCTCATGATCATGTGTATAAATGTGATAGGTATTTGAAATTAACTCCGCATGAACGTTATAAATATGTTCGCTCCAATAGTTTATGTTTAAATTGCCTCAGTAACAAACATCGTGTTTCGTCATGTAATAGTAAGCATAGTTGTATAAAATGTGCCAAACGGCATCATAGTTCGCTACATTTCGATGACAGTTTAAGAGGCAATGGTTCGCCGGTTAGAAACGATAGATCCCCTGCATCGAGTGTTAAACTCGCGCCTGCACCTGCTCACGCGAATGACTCTACTAACTCACCAATTGTAAACGGTGTTGCTTTATGTTCACTTTCGTCGTCACGCACTCCTTCTACTGTTTTACTGGCTACTGCTCGCGTTGTTGTTGTTGACTCTTATGGTAGAGCTCATAGCGTTCGCGCACTTATAGATAGTGCTTCGCAAAGTAATTTCATTGCAAGTAGCTGTTGTCAGCGCCTTGGGCTTGAGGTTAGTAATAGTTGTGATGGTCCCACCGTGCGGGGTATCGGTGGTACTACCAAAGCCGTTCAAGGCATGGTAAATATTAGATTTTACTCGCGCTTTAATTCAAACGTTAAATTTGATATTAGTTCCATAGTAGTAGATAAAGTAACAGAAAAGTTACCTACTGTATCTGTTGATACAGCGCTTTTGCATAGTTTTGATAGATTACCTTTGGCAGATGACACCTACGGTGTTCCTGGAGATATAGATATTTTGATTGGAGCTTCAGTATTCCCGCACCTATTGTTGTCGCATAGAGTACCGGGTCACCCTTCGCTACCTGCACCGCTTGCTTTGGAAACCGTTCTTGGTTATATCATAGTTGGTCAAGCACCCGCCTTAGTAAATAGTGGTTTGTCTGTCTCTTATTGCTGCGCAGTAGAGCCGCTAGAGACCGCAGTACGTCGTTTCTGGGAAGTAGAGGAGGTTAAAGTCTCTCCTGTTCTCAGCCCCGATGACGAAATAGCAGAAGAAATTTATAGTCGCACGACCTCACGTGATAACGATGGTCGTTACGTGGTAGCTCTCCCTTTCAAGGGTGATATGTTTTCGCTCGGTGATTCTCGAGCAATGGCCGAAAAACGTTTCCTTTGTTTGGAACGTAAAATGCAATCCTCTCCTAAGCTAAGGGAAGCTTATGATAGTATAGTTAGAGAATATTTAGATAAAGGTTATATATCACTTGTCAAGGATGAGTTGTCTAGTGTCTCTCCGTCATATATTATTCCGCATTTTGGCGTAATAAGAGAAGATAGGGTTACGACAAAATGTCGTCTCGTTTTGGATGGCAGTGCTAAGACTAGTTCCTCCACTTCTCTCAATGCTATCTTATATAGTGGTCCTAACCTTCAGGGAAATTTGTTTAGTATTTTAGTCAATTTCAGATTGTTTGCAATAGCGCTCACCGCTGATATTCGACAAATGTTTCTTTGTATAGGAATACGCGAATCTGATCGTAGATTTCAACGAATGTTGTATAGATTCACACCGCAAGATACTCTTCAACTCTTCGAATTTAATCGAGTTTGCTTTGGACTGACGTCAAGTCCATTTCACGCTCTACGCACTATAAAGCAATTGGCTACGGATGAGGGCGCTCCATATCCAAAGGCAAAAACTTGCATAGAGACAGGACTCTACATGGACGACCTGGTCTATAGTTTGGATAGCGAAGTAGAGGCTATAGAGACCTCTGCTCAGGTTATTAATCTCATGAAGGTCGGACGGTTTGACCTTGTTAAATGGATTAGTAACTCACAGAACGTTTTAGATTCGATTCCTTTATCGCATCGTCTTTCGACTGTTAAAGACTTTGACGATAACGACTCCCATAAAATTCTTGGTCTAAGTTGGTCGTCAACATCGGACATGTTTAGTTTAAAAATTAATGCTATTCCTCAGATTGGAACCAAACGCACTATTTTGTCTTGTATAGCTAGAATATGGGATGTAATGGGATTTATAGCCCCAGTTGTTTTGTATGCAAAATTACTTATAAAAGAGCTTTGGTTTTTAGGCTGCGACTGGGATGATGTGCCATCTGGTCGCATCACAAAGTTGTGGGGCATATTTAGGGAAGAGCTGCCTGTGCTCAACCAGATTCAAATTCCGCGTCATGTTGGTAGCACGCCAGATAGTACAGTCACTATCGTAGGATTCGCGGATGCAAGCGAAAAGGCATATGGAGGTGTAGTTTACTTTCATGTGCAAAATGGTAGTAAAATTATTGTTAGTCTTATTAGCGCTAAATCAAAAGTATCTCCTAGTAAAGTTGTCTCTCTTGCGAGATTGGAACTCTCCGCCATATTGTTGCTTGTGCAGTTAATAAGTAACATAGTCAACTCTTGCAGTCACCGCATTAATATTGGTAGAATTTTCGCCTTCTCTGACTCTACTGTTGCATTGTGTTGGGCACATTCTTCTCCCCATCGTTGGGACACCTTTGTAGCAAATAGAGTTACTAAAATACAATCTGAATTGTCTACCCAGAATCTTTATCATGTCGCTGGGAAGGAAAACCCAGCCGACTGTCTTTCACGGGGTTTAACCCCTATGCAAATATTAGATCACCCGCTATGGTTTTGTGGCCCACCCTGGGTCAAATTACCGCCAGAACAGTGGCCGGTATCCGCGTTTAATCCCGCTTCGGTTTCTATGCCGCCGGAAGAGAAGAAACATATTCTCGTTTCTGTTTTGCCCGCTGAGGGATCCGTTATTTTGTTGTTGGCTAGCCGCTTTAGTTCTTGGTCGAAATTGTTGCGTACTATAGTGTATGTCTGTCGCTTTGTAAAAATATTGCCAGTGCACGCGCATATAACTGCCGCTGATCTTGATAGAGCGGAGCTTATAGTGCTTCGTGAACTGCAACGATTCCATTTTGCTGGGGAGTTTAGAAATTTGGAATCTAACAAACCTTGTAATCGTTCATTTCAACGTTTAAAACCATTTTTACTTAATGGACTCATACGTGTTGGTGGTCGTTTGAGTCAGTCTAGTTTGGAATTTGGTCAAAAACATCCAATCATTTTACCGCAAAAGGACCACGTACTCGAATTATTGGTGGACTATTATCATAGAGTCAATTGTCACGCTGGCCCTGATCTGTTGATGTCTATATTAAGACAGAAGTATTGGATAATTTCTGCTCGCAATTTAGTTCGCTCTAGAATTTACAAGTGTCTATCTTGTTTTAAGCTCCGCCCGCGAGCTCTCACGCCCGAAATGGCTGATCATCGCTCCTGTCGCGTAGTAGAAACCGCTAAATGTTTTGTGCATACCGGCACAGATTTCTGTGGACCGTTTAGGGTTACCACTTCGCGTGGTCGTGGTATACGTTCCACAAAGGCTTACGTCTGCCTCTTTGTTTGCATGACTACACGAGCCGTGCATATAGAATTGGCTAGTGATTTAAGTACGCCGACTTTTATGGCAGCGTTTAAACGATTTCTGTCGCGCCGCGGTCCTGTAGGACGAATGTATTCAGATAATGGTACAAATTATGTAGGTGCAAGACGCTACTTGTCAGAGTTGCATGGTTTTCTCCGCTCTAAGCATTATAATAGTGAGTTTGGTCGTATAGTAGCTGAAAATCGCATAGAATGGTATCTTAATACCCCCGCTGCTAGTCATTTTGGTGGTAACTGGGAGGCTAATATTAAAAGCTTGAAATCGCATCTGTATCGGGTAGTAGGCGAACAGATCCTTTCATTTGAAGAATTTAGCACAGTACTCGCTCAAATAGAAGCCGTTATGAACACACGCCCGCTGTGTAGAACTTTATCAAGCGATCCTTCTGAACCCTTAGCATTGACGCCAGCCCACTTTCTCAATACAACTCCGCTCAAACATTTGCCTGCTGGGGATATTTGTGAAGAAACGATGAATCTTCAGTCGCGTCACGATCTTTTAGATAGATTAGTACAGTCGTTTTGGAAGCGATGGAAAGCGGACTATCTGCATACGTTGCAGTCTCGCCAAAGGTGGAATACGCCTTCCAATCCTATTAAACTTGGCACGGTAGTAATTCTCACCACTGAGAATACACCAACTCTCCATTGGCCGTTAGGGATAGTAGATGAGGTGTTTCCGGGATCAGACGGAGTAGTTCGCATCGTTCGTGTTAGAACAGCTTCCGGTTCTTATTTGCGTCCGGTTGTTCGACTCTGTCCTCTTCCTGACCAGGAACAGTAGTACTTTTAGTAGCAGTACGCTTTTGGTTAGATTTAATTTTAATTTAATTAGGTTACGTCATATTGTTTATAGGTATTTTGGTAGTAGCACCGCTAGTAGTTTTAGTTTTAGATAGTTTCGAGAGTACCTAAGATTCAAGCTAGATTGGTTAGTTTTTTTTGGAGAGTACCTCTCAAGCGGGGGGGAAATGGTTGCGCCGTTCATAGAATTACCGCATTATATTACACGTAACAAAATAGTTTGGTTGTAGGATGGACATACTTCAATTCCTTCGCCCTATATCCCCTCCCGCACGTTACCTTTTGCAGGACAAAACCGCCATTTTGAATAAGTGACAGTTGTTGTTGGTTGTTGGTTTGAATAGTAACGAAGTGTGCCCCGCTATATGGAAGTTCCCGCTGGATAGTTGTTGCCGCCAAAATTAGTGTTCCCGCATTGGATTTAAAAGGTACGTGCCTCCTTCCTTTGACAAGTTGCTTTTCTTTGTGTTTTGTTCTTTTCCGCAGGCAACTTGGTTCCACGCCCGGAGGTATGTCCATAGATTCGCAACCGCGTATAGAATTAAAAATAGTAGTACAATAGTTTAATATAATACAGTCCACTTAGAACCGCCAAACCACTAAGATTTTTGAAAATTTTATGGGGAATCAAAAGGATCTCGATTAGTAAACGGCCATTACTTCTCACCATTTGGAACTTATTTCGACTAGTCAATGGTGGGTATGTTTTTAAAGTGTAAAAATTTGGTGGTGTAACGTTTTCAACTCTCGGCGTGAAGATAAAGCAGTAGAGTTATTAACATGCATTTTAAGTCACAATTAAAAACACACAATTGTTAAAAAAGTGCCTACATAATCTTTACACTTGGACCACACATTGGTTAAAAATGTCACCCCTGTATAAAACCTATGTTTAAATACATCAATACCCTCGCCACAATCGTAATAATGAATTGTACCGCCTTTGTAATTTTTTATTGCTAATAGAATAAACTCTTTTCAGCACATTGTGACATTTGGCATCCATTTAACCTCCTTAAGCTTTGTATAAAATTTTTATTGTTTTTTAGGCAAAAGAATAGCATGGCTTCTCCTCTTAATAACATGGGTGGACTTGGTGGCGAGTTCAGGGGACAAGCGACCGCACTTCACAATGGAGCCTCCGTCGCGGGTTTTGTGGCCCGCCACACGTGGAGCTCACGCTGTATGTCGAGCGAGTGGCCATCCGCCTCCAGAAATACACTGGGTCACTGCTGAAGGACAGGTCATCACGACTATACCGGGGCTGAGGTATGTTTAGATTGTTTTTTTACTAATATTAATTTTTCCCGTCATACAAGTCAAGTATGTGTCGTCGTATCAGCTCCTATATCTATTGACTTAAAAGTATCCAACATGTTACGAGGCTTACTGGTTTTGAGGTTATCGTGGGATGCGGTGTCACTTACCATCAAGTGTCCGTAGCTCCTTTGCTGTCATTCATCATTAAAAAAAAATGTTCTTAAATGGATTAGAATGGGATAGATTTTTTTCATTGTAGAAAGGAGTAAAACCAACTGCGGTCATCTGATGGTAAGTGACCTCGCTACTCACGATGTCTGTTATTAGGGATACATAAAATTTATGATTAATGGCGTAACGTAACTTTTTTAATGGATAAAGACATAATTTAAATACCTAATTTAAACACTTTTACTGTTTTACGTATTACTGAAAATTAAATTAATTATAATTAGTATTAATTAATTAAACTCTTAATTTTACTAAGCGCCGATGTTGGAAAATTGAAAATATATTAAGACAGTAAATACATCCAAGACGTGTGGCAGCTACTACCTAAACACTATATATAGGCTTTTAGATTAAATAAGATTTTTAAATTTTTTTTTAGTTTTTCTTCATACACCACGTGTGGTGTTTGAAATGAGAACCCCGTAAAAATGTTACAGATCAATTTCCAATCACAATACTGGCTACCAACACATTAACCGTTACTATTTGTTTCAAAATTAAATACAATATATAATAATGTATTCGAATTTATAACTGTAATTTGGAATTAAATAAAGCTTTATTATTATTATTATTATTATTATTAAATATCAACAACGCTACAGACTTTATTTTTCTTGATTACCGGTGTTTCTTACCGTAGGTTGCTCGTAGTTCGTTAAGTAGTAGCAATTATAAGCAATGTACTACTTATTCGGTTTACTTGTATATAAAAAGAGGTATATAGATTGTTTAATATCCTACCGGCTATAGGGCAGCACATAAAAAAACTAGTTACGTGCAAACTGCACTATCATAGAATACAAAAGCATCTAAATAGTGTTCTAAAAACCGCGGCTTACTATGTAACTTGCGACTGGCCAAATCTACATCTACAACAGCCATCAACAACTTTATTTGAGATATTGACCGCCCCATTAGTTAAGTGGTTAGAAATCCTGGCTTCAAATTTATGTGTCTCGGATTTGATCTCTAGAATGGACATAGCTGGATAATAGTTATACCTATTTCAAAACTATTTTTATGTATTAGTAAGATGGTAGGTGCTACTTTTACCTCAAAGTTGAATTGGGCGCACCGACCTTGTTGTGTTTCGATTAGTGAGTAGGATATACTATTTAACCTATCCAATTCTCATTTTCCTATTAATCCTTTAAAATTGCCAACGCATCTGCAATACTCCATGTTTTGTGCATGTCATGGGTAGCAGCGGTTACACTTACCATCAGGTGCCCGCTGCTCGTTTGCTTTCTTTCGTCAAAAAAAAAAGAAAAATTATTTTTAACTCAATTGATGTATTGTTTTTTAAAGGCTTAAAAGGAAAATGAGAATTGGATAGGATATACAAGGAGTAGGGAAGGATAGAGGAAGAGGAATGGACTTTGGATAGTCGGCTCACTAACCGAAACACAACGAGAGTTGTTTCATGGTAGTCTTCTGTAAGCGGGTGGTCACGACACAAAATAGTGCGCCTAATTTGACTCCGGGAAAGAAGTAGCACTACTAGCATAAGCTGATAAGTTTATAATAAATAACGATAAAACGAAATAACGATAACGATAAAAAAACCATATATAAGAACCAGTCATCTTTTATAAATTTCGGACAAAATAGGTCGCTTTATTAAGAAAGATAAAATATTATTAAAATGCCTTTTTACACTTTTGCATGAATAAAATTGTATCATAAAAGGGGCTGGTAAAAAAATATTTTAATTTTATGTTATAATGCACTTTAAAAAAGTATCAACAGAAAAAGCGTCCCAACCGTGTCCCAAGGCCAAAATCATGGATCAATTGTTTCTTCCAAACATTCAAACAATTAAATTTAGGAAACAGAAAAACTAGGTTATAACCTTCTCAGCGCATTAGTATAAATCTACATTATAGAAGTAACAGTTCCATCTTTATGCCCAAGTTCTATAAAACTTCGAAGCGCGTCCTACTCCCTGGTTGGAAGAGTTTTGTACATTTGATAGTTTTACACTTAAGAAAGATATGCATTACACAACATAAAATAACACATTGATCGAGTGGTTAGTGATATTGACTGTTAACCAATGGGTATCGGGTTCGATCCCCAGCGTGAGAAAAAAATTCTATAATGAGCAGTGATATTTGTATCTATGGATTACGAGTTTGGATGTTATTAAATATATCTCCCAATAATGCCCACAACACCCAAAATCGCGTCATATAGTGTAATAGTAGCCACTCTATCGCTCATCGGAATTCTTTCTAATGTAAAAAATAATTTTCTAAGATAATTCAGACCAGTATTGGCTAGCTGAAAATTAGAATCACCTAGAACCACTTGAGGGCCCAGATTTGTGATTACTAGACCACGGAGGCGGATTAATGGAAATAATAATATCTTACCTTCATCACATAAGTAATCGCGATTACTGTAAACCATTTGAAGAAACTAAATAAACAGCAGTTGTTTTAATTATTTATTAGAAATGAATTTGTATTTTAAAGTAAATTGAACAACAATTTTACTACAATGAATTTGTACCAAGTACTATAATTAATCAAAACTTATTTTATTTCAGCGTAGACAATAAGCATATCGGGTCATTCACAAAACAAAGATTAAAACTCAATACATAGATCGTAGAAACATCGCAGATATGATTTTTGATCGTATCGTGGTGTTGTGGCCTTAGCCTTAAACTCTCAAACAGATTTGCTGAGCCTGGTAGTAGCTAGCAACAAATATTACACATAGCCTGATAAACTGTGACCAATTAAGCGCCAAGGAATCAAAGAAGCAACACACTCCTGACAGGAACAAACAAGACGAAATGTATGTTTGTACTCTTCTCGCAATTGTCGAGGAACATTCTGGAATATTTTAACTATAAATAATGACGTGGGTGTGTCTAGTTAATTAGGTTGTGAAATTAAATTAAAAAAATAATAATAATTAAAGCTTTTTAAAAATATCGCATCTGTCAAACTTTAATTTATTCATGTGAATTAAATATAATCTTAAAAATATCACATTAGCAGCAGAATAATAAAATGATTTAACGTTCATATATCTCTAGGAGATTGGAAGCAGAAGTATATTTCTAATTTGCTTTAAAAACATACAAACCAATTAGTGGAAAAGATAATTTATACGGAGTTAAAGGCAACAAGCCTTACGTCCATTAGGATCGTGTATAATCTCAAACTGGCTATTATGAACTCTTTAAATAAAATTTTGAATATATGTCCGATCCGAAAATCAAACGATTCGAAAATCTTGGGGGTGAGGATCCATTACTATACCTACTAGAACTTGGAGGGATAAATTGAATTAGTAATTTTATCTACCTTTTTTATATATTCCGTGATCACAAACGACGTAATGTGTTCAATCTGGATGCGAGACATCAATGAACTCTTGTCATGCAATTAGAAACAAGGATAGATGTCAGTTCGGTGAGTTAGACAGAGACAGTCGTATACGTTTTTATGAATCTGATTATTAGATTTATAGCCATCAAATATAAGCTCCCGTTACATTATTTTGCTGACAGTTTACTACGGAAATTAGGTTAATGACAAAATTTGTAGGGAGGTTTTGCTTCATTGTTATAGACTTTGTCAGCTATGTGAGAATTTTTCATGTGACGGTAAATAAAACCGAACGTGTAAAGAAGCAAGTGTAGCAAATATTTATTTTTAAACTAAAATATATATGCAATAGAGCTTAAGTAATTATTATTTACATATACAATAAGATTATAACTTAATCGCAACACCACGAATTTCGTTATCGGTACTCAGCTTCATTTATGATTTTTCCAAGAAATCTGCATTTATGATTATTTGTTTCATGATTAATTCAACAAATCATTATACCACGAAAACTGAACATGACTAATGGCTGTTTAAAAACGAGGCGGTGTCATTAGCTTTTGAAAAAGTGACCGAAAATAATAGAGGTACTTTTTTCTTAAAGAAAAACCAAGAAAATGAGAAAATAGATCTGTCTATACCTTATCGATAAAGATTGAATAACGTATTACTCGGAACATTAGTTTCAGACATGTGATGGACCTTACATTCTGACAGACATACTAGCACTCAATTACTATTAGTATAAAGATTAGGTATATTTAGCTGTTAAGAGAGGACAGTAGTTTAAAATAAGGCTGAATTAAATGATAATTTTTCATGGAGAAGAATTCACACGAGCTGAGGGCATCTGATGGTAAGTGTCACCGTTAACCACGACATCTGGTCTTGGTTGGTAAGTCTTGCAAATGCGTTGCCAACTTTTTTAAGGATTAATAGGGATAATGAATGAGATAGGATACATGATAGTCCGTGGTCTAGTGGCACACGTGTTGCCTTTTACGCGGGAGGTCCTGAGTTCGATCCCCGGGTCGGTCATATCTTGAAAATTGTTTTCTTAGATTTTCTAAGATTTTCGAAACATTTT
>DVZZ01000035.1:0-11936 GCA_018237845.1 Euselasia chrysippe | reverse complement strand
AGATTCTGGGTTCGATCCCCGGGTCAATCATATCTTAAAAATGTGTAATGTGAAAGAAAGATTTTCTTAGATTTTCGAAACATTTTTCATAATTTGCCGGGACTAGAAGGGATCCCGATTGGCGATATATTGACTATCTATCAGCATGGCACGTATTAAACTAGCCAAATGATTTTCAGAAGTGTTAAAAAAACTTCTAAATGCACCTCTGCCGCACCCTTATTGAGGATATATGGGTGGAAGTATATGTAAATATATATATGTCCTCAATTAATTTTGTCTTACAAGTTAAGAATCAATACCGTCCGCAGGTTGTTTGAAACAATTTAACGAGAAAACACCTTCAATACGAAAAGCCCTTACCACAACATCATACCCTTGAAAGTTAAATTCCTGTTCTTGGCACGAAACATTATTTAGATACAGCTTTCACTTTGATGTTCCAATGTAAATAGTTGTAGATTAATATAATTAGTATTAGTACGAGATCCCACTGTAGGGTAGCTATATTAATATGTTTAGTTATATTTAAAACATTATTATTTATTCTACTCTTTATAACCCCACTGCCCTGAGACCAGTAGAAGATAGAGCGATGTGAAATCAGATAGTCCACGTGTCGATTGAGACATATTAGTACGGGCACGAGCTCCATTTACGAAGACTACGACGATTGAAAAGATTTTTCAAATTAAAGCAAAGGTTTATTCTACGTGACAAAGAGTTCGCTACC
This sequence comes from Euselasia chrysippe, assembly GCA_018237845.1. Classification (NCBI taxonomy): domain Eukaryota; kingdom Metazoa; phylum Arthropoda; class Insecta; order Lepidoptera; family Riodinidae; genus Euselasia; species Euselasia chrysippe. Next base: position 11,203 of record DVZZ01000035.1, on the reverse strand, counting down.
AAAAAGTGGCTGTAACTTTATTTGAGTTTTAAGCAAGAAAAAGTTAGGGCGCACACCGCCCACTAGACAAGATTGTTGTTATCGATTGACAGTTGCCTTAAAGTTACTAAGCCTACTTTTAAGTATAGAATGATTAACTGATGACGATAAGATTATACTCGCTTCGAATTTTATCTAAAACATAATTACTGAATTATAATCACAATTTTATTGAACGTTACTTTTTATGCCCTAAAATGTAGCAAAATACTAAATTATGAGATAGACTTAATTCCTTAACGTTTTTGACAAATTTTTAACAACAGGCAATCCATATTTTCAGTAACGTTTTGGTAGACAAGCCTATATTATCGCGTAGAAAAAAAATTGCCTTAATTTTATTTATGACTAAACTTTATTAGATATAACCGTAGCTATGAGAATACGTTAGGATCTCGGGCTATATGGCTCATCTTTGAATTATCCTGAACGTTGATAATACATACAAGATATTATAACGAAAGCATTCCTATTTGTGTTTAAGCCTTTTGATCTAAAGGTAAGGCAAATTTGTGTCATTCTGTGTTATTTTACACTTAACGAGACATTACTAATGTATACTTAAATATAATACAAAATCTTACAATTATTCAAAATCATGCTGAAAAAATATTATAGATACGTTTCTATAGAACAGTCAAAGATGTCAACTTTGACGACAAAAGTTATAAAGACGACTTTACTTTAAAGTCAACCACTTCTTAATTACTTTTAACAACATATCATTCAATCAAGGGTTTAAAAGGTGTTTGATTTAACTTACATTTACCCCCTTTCGCAAAAAAAGGCTTGGTTTCGTTAACTGCATTAAAATTAAATGATAATAGTTTATTAGTCTCCTTCTTGGTCTAGTGGCACAAGTGTTGAATTATACGCAGAGGTCCTGGGTTCCATCCCCGGTTCGGTCATATCTTGAAAATTGTTTTCTTAGATTTTCTAAGATTTCTAAACATTTTCTAAAATTTTCCGGGACTGAAAGGGATCCCAATTAGCGATGGTGTGGCTACCTATCACAGCATGGGACGCATTAAACTAGCCGAATGTGGGTGTGTTTCAGTAGTGTAAAAACTTCGAAATGCACCTCTGCCACACCCTCTGTTGGGGATATATGGGCGTGATGAGATGTATGTGTATTGACAGACATTTGGAAGTAGCACTGTTAAGGTTAGTAAACAATTGTAATTGAGAAACTATAAATGGAAATATAAATAAGTAAATACACTAGAAGTACATATGGCTCACAGCAATAATATACATTATATAGGAATTATTAAGAAACAAGTACACATTACACATAATGGGCAATATATGGGCGTGATGATACGTTAAAATATTTGATGACTTATTTTAACAAGAGATATAGTTGTCCAGTACCACTTTTTGTCAAGAAAACTGCAGTGAAATAACTTTTGTTGTGTTTCGGCAGTAGTTAGTCAATTTAATCCGTCCTTAACCGTATCTACTCCTTATGTGTCTTAAGCTCCATTTTTCAGTTTTTTATTGATACTTTACAAAGTCAGTTATACGTCTTCAAGATGCCATCTAGTATCAGAAATTCGTACGTATTCTTACACATATGGAAAGTAATGTCATGTATTTTAATCTTCAGGGATTTGTACAACTGTAGTACATTGTTTTCTATTTTTATTTAAATTTTCTAATAAGTTGTGTTGTTACTTTATGTTTATTATAACTAACATAAATAATCTTACCTGTTGCTCAGTACCTTTATTTACAGGAGATTCTGTCAAAATATCATCTACCTGTCTTTGTTGATTAGAGTTGTTATACAAAACCACTTTGTTTTGTATAACAACTCTAATCGACTAACCAACATCAGGGCTTTGACTACCTAGGTAGTAGGTAGTCAAAGCCCTGATGATGCTATACATATCGAAACCGGTTGGCTGAAAAATACAATATTTTTTTTTTTGTGGAAAAGTAAATGAGAATTTTAATTATGTCATCTATGGAGTTCCACCAAGCACCGACGACAAGAAGTATAGAATCTATACTTTAAACTTAACTACGTAGAGAAAATACATACAAAACTAATAAATTAAAATATGTACACACAAATAAGCGAATTTCGTAAACAAGTTTTTTTATTTAAATAATTATATTAGTTGATTAAAACAAATATACTACACAATTATTTATATTCAGCTCACAACAGTATTGATATAAAGTTAATATGTATGAGTAAATTTAATTATTCTTGGGATAGTATTACTTTATGACGTATGGTTTTATGACATCACATGAAGACGATTTAACAACTCAAGACAACTCAAGACGTTGTTTCTTGATTCTGATTGTTTTCAATATTGCCACAATGATTTTATACAAACAATCAAATGAAAGTCTTTCCAATGCAAACTAAAACATATATTGCCAATATTCATAGATTTGACGATAATTTAGCTCGCTGACTATGCGGCAACTTACGGAGAAAGTGCGTCTATTAATTACTCACTTCTATGTGAAAATGTTTTTCGTAATACGTGTAAACAATTGTAAGTAAAATTAATATACCTCATTCTTCAAGACAAAGATTGTAAATGAAATTGCAAATACGATACCTGGTTGGAGTCTATATCTTGTAGACAATCCATAGGCTCTGGCCTAGCAACTTGTAGGCTTTCAGCTAACTCATGCAGGGGCACAGTTGCTAGTCCATACTGATAAAAATCACGTAATAGTTCCCTATTCTCTCCCATATTTACGAAAATGTGAACAATACCCGTTAGCTTTGAATGAGAAAACAAATATAAATAGCATGGGCACAGGATTTTAAACTACCTTCATCACGTAACATTTAATTCATTTGAAGGTAGTTGTGTAAAAACGTGTGACTAGCTATTGCGTTCGGTGTGCTATAAAAGAAACTGGCTTCAAATGAAGTGATTACCTTTTTACTTCATTTTTGTGATGCTTCAGTATTTCTAACGTTAGTCAGTAGTAATTTTTAACAAAAAGTCATCGATTTTAAAATTGATACTTTATATCTTACCCGCTTCAATTTCTGTGCTGCTCTATATTTTACTGTTCCCTTATTGTTCAATCTCTTCTGCCCCATTGCAGTAATTTTTGGTTTCCAGGAACTTAGCTTTTATAAGTTTCATAATTTAAAATGCTGTCGTGTCAAATCACACGTTTTATTCGTTGCTCTATCTACAATCATGAAGCAGTAGAATTTATTTTAATTGAAATTGTGGTTCAAACCCAACGTAGGCCTTGAACTTAAACGTAATATATTATATTTACGCTTAGATCTTCTATCTAAAACGAAAAGTTAAGCATATAATTCTCAAGTTTCTTACTAATAAATACATTATATCGTTGGTTTTATTACTTATCTACACTATGGGTACAAAGTAGCAACGCCGCTTATTTTAAAAAATGCCAAACTAGCATAAAAATATTATACATCAAATAGGGAAGCCATAGGTATGCCTGTGAGCGCGAGTGTGTAACGAATAAGTAGGCAAGTAAGAGGACGGAAAGATCCATTACTTACTTTTATCTAAACACACGCAGGGACATATTCATGGGGCGTTTTTATTTTAAATACTTTGAACATTTTTAGCACACATTCAATATGTTTTGCGATAAATCCTTGGGAAAGTTAAAAAAAAAAAATGCCATTTATTTCTTACATTCATTCTTACATTTCCGGATTCATGGAATTGTTTTGTTTAGGTAGATGTAAATATGAGGTCCAGAATAATAGCCTGATAAAATTAATAATATGCTAAAAATGAGTGAACTGTTAAATACTGACGTTGAAAGCATTGCCTAATGTCACAGACTTCGGGAACTGTAAAATCATTTGGGATATTGATAGTTAGTAATTATACTCTATGATGTTATTAAGATGTTTTTTTCATGTGTGTCAAATATACTGCCATTAATTAATTTACTTGTAATAATTCATTGATCTAAGTTATAGTGTATTAACAAAATAAAACATACGACGAGAGTTACAGGAGCTCTGAAACGTGTGAGACGAAGACAAAGTAAATATAGTAAAATATCATTAAAAATTAAAAGTGCAAAATGAAGGAATCTCAATGAAGTTGGTTGAAAAACTAATTAAATAGAGGAAAAAGTTATAAATACACAAAAAAAGTAAACTTTTAGAAATTTCTAATAAATTCTAGATTACAGCAACTAAGAATATTCTAATGTAATGATTAACAAAATGAAAGAAAATATAACCAACATGGCTACCATTCTTACATTGGACATATTTATATGTAAAAGTTGGAATGCTTACATTCAGCAGTTATGTATTATTAAATGATATTTCTAAAAAATAAGTACTATTACTATCAAATTGTGTACTAATTTTTATGGTCTTTTAACTACGTTGTGTACACCGAAGTCACCCTAAAACTAAAACCATGAAACTATTTGAAACCTGGTATGAATGAAAATAACTTTGTGAATAAAAATAATAAATATATAAAATACATATTTATGACTGTCATAACTGTTTTATTTGGGCTAATGTTTTTGCTTTTGTTGAAACGAGTTGCTTTTGCCAGCAAAAAAATTAATACTGTACGAAATGAACTTATGCGGTTATTTTTGGAGTAAGCTCTATGAATTTCTATATAGACGAAAATTTATTTTTCAAACTGATAATGAAGGAGACTTATCAAAAATATTAGGCCCGAAATATGGTATACCTAAAATAACACTATGGCTAAATTTCTCTGTACCATCCCATCAACAGCCACCAATAGCTTAGCAGAAAGGTTTGTTACCTCATTTAAGTCGCACGTGGTGAAAACTGTAGAAAGTGGGCATAGTGTAGAATATTCCTCAAACCTGTTTTTATTTGATTATTGATATAGTATGTATAAACTACAGTTCGAAGTCCATCCAACATTATGAATGGAAGAAAATTGAGGAGTAGTTTCTTATTGTTGCGACCAAACCCAGCATATAAAAAAAATGTATGATGGACAAGTTTAATTAACAAACAATAGTTAACAAACAAATTAAATTAAACAATAGTTTTAATATTATAAGACGTCTGTCTTGTAAAACTCGAAGATATAAGAAAGCATAACAAGAACAGGTCTTCAGGTATTCGCAAGACTCGGACATATCGTTTCTTCAACCAACGTAGAATACTCACTTACACCCTGCAGAGCGCGCTGCCTTTGTGCCTGTCGTGGCTTGGAAGCAAGAACGTTTGCGCTTACTACCGCAACAGGTATTATACACGTAGCGTGTATAAGTGAAATAGTATAACAATGTAATAGCAAGTTAAATAAAATATTTATTTATTTATTTAATTTTTTATTGCACACCAATGAAAAGAAAAGTGCAATAATTAGAAGATTACATAAATTGAACATAAGTGTACAATAAGCTCAAATACAGTAACAATATACACCATTTTTTTGAACGGCTAAACGTACTGGAATTTTTTTAACTGTAATTTCAGTTTTTTTATAGCAAAAGAAGGCAAATGCGCCGCGGGCAACTAATGGCAAATGACACCGATACTAATGACATCTGCTGAACCAATTCGTGTAGATGCGTTGCCATCCCTTCAAAGAGATCAATAAGAAAACGATAATTGGATAGGATATACAAGTAGGATATACAAGAGTAGGGAAGAGGGGAATAGGGGAGGGAGTGTGGGCTCTGGATCACCGGCTCACAAACCGAAACACAACGAAAGCTCTTTCACGACAGTCTTCTGCAAACGGGTGGTAACGTTCCAGGACGCTGCACCTAATTCGACTCCGGGAAAGGAGTCGGAAGTACTCCTTTCCTTCAAAGTTTTACAAATTTGTAAATTTTATTGGAAAAATTTGAGCTCTGCAGACATTTTTTATGCTTTATATTTTTTTGTCGCCTTCGTGGTTTAGTTGTCATAAGTTTGGACTCTCACTCTGGTTTTGATTCCCAGGTCAGTCATATCTTTCACTCAAACTGAAAAATAAATATATAAAAACACGCCTGTTTGTCTTAAACAGATTGCACACCCACATTAACAACGATTTTATACAAATTTACCGATATATTTGTTTTAATTATAGACAATGACATTTGTAATATTGTGGAGAAATATGGTAAGTTTTTAATATTTATTTAGTAAATATTTGCTCGCAACATTATTTTTTAAATATTAATGTATGACTTACTTGTATTAGTCAATAAAATAGTATCAATCATTCATGTTTTATTCAATAAAAGAATATAGAAATATAGAAATAGAAATAAATAAAAGAATATAGTGACAGATTATAATGAAACCACCATTTTACTGCTAAGTAAGAGATTACAATTTTACAGATTATACAAAAAACATACTATGGTAAAAGGACATCAGTTCTAAAACACATTAAAATTAACAAAGATAGCGTTTTTAAGTAAAGTTTATTATTATATAGATATTAAATCAAAACCACACTTATTAAAATATTAAAGTATCTCAATAAATTATAATTTCCATTTTAAATCCTTTATAACTAACAATTGCATAAAATAGTAATGCTTAATACTACCTATACCCTTTGTAAACAAGTCTGCTGGTATTTCACTTGTTTTCAAATATTTCATTTCAACTATTTTGTTTTGACCCATTCTTTACAAACATGGTGACGTATATAGATATATACTTGGTTCTTTTGTTAAAATTACTACTTAAAGATAGTTTAAGTGCTCCCTGATTGTCATTTAAGATATCGTATATGACTCAGTATATATTTTCTGTAATAAATGATTTAAATAAATTGCTTCTTTACAAGCAACATAAATGCCCATATACTTTGCTTCGGTACTTGAAAGAGCCACAGTTTTCGGCTTCTTAGCCTCCCATGAAACAATAACGCAAAACATAAATCTGTATCATTATTTCCCTAGTCTGCATCAACAAACCCTTCTTATTTTGAATTACCCCATTTACTATAATTTCATCCAAAGTTTTAGTTTTCTTCAGATATTTCAAAAATATTTTAGTATAAGTACAAGTTTCAATATTATAGCTAATATTAAACTGATTTAAATAGTATACTGAGATTGCTAAATACATAAGTATAAATACTAAAACTGCTAAATTTAATATATATATAAAATAATTAAGTAGCTAAAACTGCTAAATACGTAAGGCCCCATATCGCTTTTGATATGGTATCTTGATTTCACAAGTATTTGTTACTTTAATATTCAATGTGGTCTCTTCGTAAGCGTATCAGCTGCTTTACAATCTGCCATGCCATATTTATTCAATAACTGCTTGTTATAATTTTCTCTGCTTAATGTAGCCTTACCATAAATTTTATCAATATTAACTGCTTTTCCTGAACAATGTTTCCCCTTTTTTTCACGCAGGGAAAAATGCATTTACGCACTAGCCGGGGCCGCTGCTGCGAAAGTTTACCCTGCCCAAGATCTTTTATTTTAAGCTTTGAACCTAACGCCACTTTTAAATTACTATACTCATTTTTATCATTACTTAACACAAAAAAATAATCACCATACAAAGCCACCTTCTTATTTTTAATCCATAAACATGGTTCTTATTTAGAACATTTATAACCTAGGCTCATAAGATATTAATCTACCCTCTTATACCAGACCCTAAAGGATTGTTTATGACCGTTTTTTTATGGCAAAATACGACCACCAAGACGCGGGCACTTGATGGTAAGTGACACCGCTACTAATAACATCCGCAGATCCAAGTCTTGTAACTGCGTTGCCGATTTTTTACAGGATTAATAAAAAACCGAGAATTGGATAGGCATGTACAAGGAGTAGGGGAGGGAGGAATAGGAGAGGGAGATGGGCCCTGGTTTACCTGCTCACCAACCGAAACACAACGAAAGTTGTTTCACGGCAGTCTTCTGTAGGGGGGTGGTAACGACCCAGGACGGTGCGCCCATTTCGACTCCTTGAAAGAACTAGCACCTGCCACCTTCTAAAAGCCTTGTTTTAATTTAGTATATTATTATTACTCTTGCTATTTAGATCTCCTAACAGAATTTCTGCTAATTCCATATAAATTATCTCCTCAAGTTCCCCTTTTAAGAAAACTGTAGTAACATCTATTTGTGTAACATACAAACCAAGTTTAACAGATACAGCAAACAACAACCTTAGAGTAGTACGTCTGACCACAGGTAAAAAAGTCTCTAAATTGTCCACATTTTTCTTCTGCGTATAATCTTAAGCAACTAAACGCGCCCAATAGCGAATTTTATTATCACTGTCTAACTTTTTACGCAATACCCATTTGCACTTAACTATGGTTTTGTTACTTTTTGGCATATATATAAGCTACCATGCATTATTATCTTTAAAACGCGTAAAGTTCTTCTTTTACAGCTAACCACATCTTCTTTACAGACAACCAATGTTGTTTTTCTGCTTGTTGTAATGCTTCCTGTAGAGATAGCCTACTAACATAATCAAATATTCCAACTGGAATACATATATTTGACACTCCAAACTGTTCTGGTTTCTTTCTAAGTCTGATTGGCCTGACACGCTGCTCAGGTATGTCATAGGAATCTGTATATTCACCTGGAATGTATGACTCATCTGATCCCACTGACATTTCACAAAGTAGTGTACCTTCTTCTCTAGTAATCTCTTCAGAATGATTATTTATAGTAGTGATGTCTCTCACCGAACATTAGCTTTCTCTATTTTCTAAGATTGGAATACTAACCTCTTGTTGGTTTCGTTTTCTATAAATATTATATCTTTACTTGTGGTAACCACATGTGGTAGTTTCAGGATTATATGCTCGGTAACATTTAACGTCCTATTGATAACCTGTACTTGTAAACGGTGAACGACTCTGTTTTGCTTCACAGCAAACTGTGCATGTCTTGTTATCAAAATTAACTTTTTATGTAGATTCCTTTTTTTACAGCCATTGTCATTTTATTTAAGTACTTACTGTTAACATGACCCAATCTGTGCAGCCAAATATTACCTAATATAGCTAAATTAAAGGAACGTGTCACGTACTCTAACTCTATTATGCAGAACAGCTGTAGTCACTAGTGCATGCAATCTTTTGTACATCTTGGATCCAACCCATGGCAATTTGGCTTTATTTCCGCAATTTGTTAACTGACTCACTACTAACAAGTTTGTTGTCAATCCTGGAACGCATAATACAGCTTGTATTAGAACTTCAATTTCATATTGATTGCTTTTCGTTAGAATGTTTACGTCTCTAGGATATCCAAAATACCTGGAGCCTCTCACTGTTAGCTACACACTTCTTTTATATTATTATACTTGGCATTTTCTACCCATTGATCATTAGCAGTTATATGCTTACTCGCGCCATAGTCAATGTACCAATCATTTTTGTTAAATTGTCTACTTAAGAATACCACACCGAATGCATTCGTTTGTTTACTGTGCAATTCTTTCTTATTATAATTAGTATTTGGGCACAAATTCTTATAATGTCCTATTTGTTTACGTGTATAACATTAAATCTGATCGTTGAAAGCGACATTGCCATTTTGTTTCGTATGACGTTTTATAACGGCTGTCATAGATATCTTATTATTTTTCTTATGTTGCCATGTCTGTGAAAAACTTAAGCTCGCAAACGCATCGCTAATTTCTTTCGTTTGGTTGCGGCTAACTTTCGGTTCGAATTCTATTAGTTTAATTATAATGGCGTTGGTTGAAATTTCTATACCAGAATATTCGATCGCCCTAGTCATAGGCATAAACTTATCTGTTAATCCAGCTAATAATAGGCAGCCAATATATTTTCCATTAATGCCAAATCCTGAACCATTTAGTTTTTGATCCGGTTCGGCTATATGAGTAACATAATTGCATTGAAGTACAATTTTCTAGCCGTTCTATAGTTGCAAATCTTGAGTTGTCAAATAATGAATTTAACTTCTTCCATAACTTAATTGTAGTAGCTGTGTTTTTGATGTGTACAGAAAATGTATCTAAAGTTATAATAAGCTTGGCTTTTTTTTTCAAACCATCTTCGATTTCTAATAACTTCCCAGTAACTGGCTTGATGAAATGTATCATATCATCTAGGATTAGAAAGTTTGCCGTTGTAAAGACCCAATCGTCGTAGTTTTCCTTTAATATTCACCAAATAATTTGTAGAAGTTCTAGCAAAGTAAATATTGTACACAATTAACAACACTTTTATAATGATTTCTATTACTCTCACACTGGTTAACTTACAATATTATATATTTTACAGCATACTCTGAGCCCATAGCCTATAACGAAACGACCATTTTACTAATAAGTAAAAGACAACTTTTATTCCACAGTTTAAGCAATTACATTATGTGATGCAAAGACATCCGTTCTATAACACATTATAATTAACGAAGATGGCGTTACTAGTTATAGTTAACTACTATTTTGATATTAAATTAACACACTTTAATCTTAGCAGGCAATTCAGAAGGTACGTCTTCTTTAGCGAGTGTAGCACATTGTATTTTTTATGCTTGTAGAGTGCTGAAAAATTATTGTCAGTGTTGTACAAATCGATTGCCACAAGTCATGAGATTATTTAGTAGTACAACTCACCAGAGTATTGTTACAGTAATAATATTCATCGGGCAATTCTATGTGGTAGTATGTTTTAAGTATGGTTTAAATTGTGTTAAATTTAACGTAAGTAAAAGACAACTTTTATTCCACAGATTAAGCAATATACATTATGTGATACAAGGACATCCGTTCTATAACACATTATAATTATCATGATGCCAGCAATAATGGTAAGTTGAATTGTCGAGTGGAGTTGTACACTACGACGAAAACAGCCAATTTATTTATTGAATTATACAATTTAGAGTACATTACAGCAAATATGCTGGCAAGGGTTGGTGATGGTGCCAAAACGGTTGAACGCGCAAAAATGGTTTAACTTCGCATCCAACAAATGCCAGGATTTTCGTCCCGGAGTAAGTCGTTCCTTCTTCATATTAGAATTGCCAGAGTGAACACGGACCAAGTCAACCAAGGTTAGCCCACTTTTTACCCTTTTCGTTTTTTCTAGCTTTTAATTACTTACTACTTCACTACCACTAACAGTACTACGTAGATTGGGTACATAAAACAAGGAGTTTAGACGAACTTTTTGACCTTGTCCCGGCAACAGAGTTCCGCCGTCGAACATCTC
>DVZZ01000034.1:0-11968 GCA_018237845.1 Euselasia chrysippe | reverse complement strand
ATCAAATGGTGTGCTATTTTATAGTAAAAGAAGGCAAACGAGCTGTGAGCGAGCATGGTAAGTGTCATCCGCACAACCAGTCTGCAAATGCGTTACCAACTTTTTAAAGGATTGATAGGAAAATAAAAATTGGCTAGGTTGGTAATAAAAGGACTAAGAAAGGATAAAGAAGGGAGAGGGATCCCTGAATCTCTTGCATATCGAAATACAACTGGAGTTGCTTCATGGCAGTCTTCTGTGGAAGGGTGGTAACGACTTTAGTCAGTGCGTCCAATTCGATTCCGGAAAAGAAGTAACACATGCTGTCTTAGAAATAGATTGTTTGGAATCGAGATTATTTTTAAACATTAATTGTCTTACAAACAAACCTGGAATACATTTTACAATAGTGAAACAGTCCCGAGTTCGATTTCCGAGTCTGCCATATCCGAAGAATCTTACGTCGATTTTAGTAAGATTTTTGGAAGAGAAGAATATAACCAAATTGGTACTTGTTAGCTATCGCTACCCTATGGGATACATTTTCCCTTGTTAGTTGTAGGTACTACATTACACTAATAACTTTAAAACATACTTTTCCCTGCCTACCAACTATTGTGATCTTGGGACCTTTTTCAACCATCTTATCGTAGATATGACTCTATAATGTTCTTCAAAATGGTGTCATTACCTTCCCTCTCATATATAAGGGCATAAAGGTGCATGTATTCTATTTACACAAACAACACGTTCTAAATACAATAGAAAACGTTATGAACAAACATTGTACAACTGTTTCTACAGTTCAAAACCATAATGTTTATTTTGTTGAAATGTCATCCATATTTATTTAAACATTACATAAAATAGCACAATAGTCGTTTTATATAATGGGATGAACATGTCGGCAAACAGGCTTAACGCCGTGTTCATTAAGCAACAGTTAACATGTTAAATAAACATTGAAATATTATTGAATAACTTAATGGTGGTATGCAACAAGACACAAGAAGAAACTTTACTAGTTGAAGTTTAAAAAAAATAACAATTCTTAAATTCGTAAAGACTAAGTTTTTTGTCTTATAGAAAAAACGAGATGCCGGCACCTGATGGCAAGTGACACCGCTACCAATGACAATGGAATTTTATTTAAATTAATAGCAAAATAACTGAAAATCAAATATAATATAATTTCTGGCTTTGCCAGACTATGCTTCTGCGTTGATATTCTAGAGCTGGGGTGGCCACGCACCGGCCCGCGCGCTAGGCTCGCGGCTTTAAGCTGGTAGGTGCTACTCCTATTCCGGAGTCAAATTGGGCGCACCGTCCTAGGTCGTTACCACCCGCCTGCAAAACACTGCCGTGAAACAACTCTTGTCGTTTCGGTAAGTGAGCAGGCGATCCAGGGTCCATCCCCCCTCCTCCTCCCTTTTCCTTTCCTACTTCTTGTCTAATCGAATTCTCATTTTCCTATCAATCCTATAAAAAGTTGGCAACACATCTGCAAGACTCCTAGTTTTGCAGATGTCGTGGGTAGCGGTTACCATCAAGCACCCACAGTTCGTTTGCCTTCTTTTTCCATAAAAAAAATTCGATACATTTTATGTTTTTAACGATTGCTTAAAATGTTAACCAACGTAAATAAGCTGGTTATTAAATACATGTTTTTATACAAGATATATTCATTGAAAACATACAAATAAAAAAACATGAATTGTGTACTGAATATTAATATTAAAAATTAAACAAATTTGAAATACATGTTTTAATAATTCTTTACTTGCTGAGTAATTCATTTCATGAGCACTTCACAAATTAGATTAGACTTTAGATACATGATGCAAGAAGTAGAAAAGTATAGGGACGGGGGCATGGGTTCTAAATCCCCTGCTCACTAACCGAAATAACACGTGAAAGTGATAACGGCCTAGGACGGTGCGTCCAATATTCATCCATATAGACTCCGGGATAGCAGTATATTTACCACCTTATAAATTTAATTTGATTTAACCAAGTATAATTAAATGTTGCATAACGCCGACCAAAACAACCCTACAAGATTAAAAGCGCTAATCAGAGAGGGTGCAAAATACCCCGAGCTCCCCACACTACGACAGCCAAGTGTTAAAAACACAATAAGATGCAATATTCCATAATATTAATACATTTAAAAATTAAACTTTATATAATTTCCAACTTTATCACGTTGGCGTAGAGCTTAAAATCTGTTTAAATAGTTTGGAAGTAAATTTGTCCCCATACAAATAATTCGTAACGCCTTCAAAGTGTCATATCATTCATAGCGATATAAATACATATTTTTCAATTGCATCATTATACTTGAAGCTTAAAGGGTGCGTTTTGTTCATTGCATTTTATGATAGCGTTTTAAGAGTAATAAATATTGTCGGAGGGGCTGATTGTTGAAATTTGTGTTTCATTAATAAATGAAATTGAATAAAATGAAAATAAATGAAATGGTTAACATTAATATATTTTTATGAGTATTGTGACTATTTGCCAGCGAAACAAGACACCACTGCCTCAATTAATTCTACCACCGTAATATCACCTGATACTTCAATTTGCATAATAATTAGGTAGCCGGTTGACTTACGAGTAGAGCTCATGATGGTATAGAATCGGTACCATCTTCGGTGTCCATACTTATTTTTTAATATTCATCGATTTATGTTTGTTGTTATCTTTATTTTTTCTTATGATGCAAAAGGCGAACGAGCACCTGATGGTAAGCGACACCGCTACACACGACATCCGCAAACTAGAAGTTTAGCAGATGTGTTACCAACATTTTAGGAGGTAGGTGCTACTCCTTTCTCGGAGTCGAATTGAGCGCACCATCTTGGGTCCGTTACCAACCGCCTGCAGAAAACTGCCGTAAAACAACTCTCGTTCTGTTTCGGTTAGTGAGCAGGGGATCCAGGGCCCACCCCCTTTCCCCTTTACCCCTTCCCTACTCCTTGTATATTAGGATATAAAATTCTCGTTTTCCTATTAATCTTTTAAAAAGATGGCAACGTATCTGCAAGACTTGGTTCTGCGGAGGTCGTCAGTAGCGGTGTCACTTGCCATCAGGTTCCCGTGGCTCGTTTGTTTCTTTCGCCATTAAAAAAACTTAATAAAGTATTAATATGAAATTGAGAATTGGATAGAACAAATCATAGAAGGAGTAGGATAGGATAGAGGGATGGGTCCTAGATCTCCTGCTCGCTCATCGAAACAGAACAGAAGTTGTTTCACGCCAGTCTTCTGTAGGAGGTGGTAACGACGCACTCAATTTGACTTCAGTTTAGGAGTAGCACCTACTATCTATCACCTATGAAGATTCTGTTTTGATTCCTAGGGCAAAAGTTAGTTTTGACTTTTTGATTTTTTACCAAAACAAATGTGTAAGAAATAGGAACCCAGTTAGCTATAGGCCACACACACACACCATAGGGTCTATCTACAATAGTCACAGCTACTTTTCTGAAAATATCTTAGTTCTAATATTTAAGTTTGTTGTTTATGTATATTTATTTATTTATTTATGCCACTAAATGTGCACATGCAAAATGCCTACTTTTAGGTTAGAGCCATTATTATTTAAATCCGTGAATCGCCCGCCGAGATGTGTCTGGCCCATTTGAATGACAATGCCGACCTATTTGAAACGCGCAGTCTGTTGGTTTGGCCGGGACAACGTCCCATTTTACTCGTACTTATGAATAGCGCGAGTGCATATAGCTTCACGCTACATCTCAAAAGAGGGTAGGCAAATGTTTATTTTAAATGCACTTTTACAAATTTACCCACGACTAGAAAAGGACGATTACACCCATGCTGTAATAGGTAGCAGATTTCACCAACTAGATTTTTGACTTCAAAACAAAAAAAAGAAAAAGAGAACGGGGCTTATTTTATAATAATAGCTGTCATTATAACATTTATTACAATCCATAATAATAGCGTGATTCATAATGTAATTCACGCCATCTCTTGGTAGTTTTTGGCAACTTATAAGTTTAAATATATACTAGGTCTCGAACACGGAGTCGAATAAAGGTTGAGTATAGATAAAAAAATTATATACAGTTAAATAGTGTTACTAAACAATGTCACAATGTATTTTTAGTCATGTAGTGACAAAAAATACGGCACTTACACTAAATCATAGTAGAAATTTTGTTAATCCAGTTACAAAAATTGCAAAAATTGTAGAACAAGAGATTTCATGAATTAAAGCCATTCCATGTGAAACCAGTTTCAGCTAATAATAATTTAAATCACTACGTAGTGAATGTTTCAAAAGGGACCTCATAATTTAAAGTGGCCACGTGCCGACTCGGAAACGAACCCGTACCTACGGACGGACGTCATCTATTACACGCTAGTATCGCATTTTAAAATAGGTTATAAAAGGGCTTGTCCCCATGCAATATTAAGATCATTAAGATGTGACTTTATCTTATAGCATCTACAATAAATAAATACTGCTGAATTTACAACACTCCCATTAGAAAATATATTTTCATGTCCATATATCCATACAAATGGTAGGCAGAGGTACATTTCTTTTTTTTTACACTTCCAAAACACACCCACATCAGGCTAGTTTAATACCAGGTGTGATAGGTAGCCAACCTATCGCAAATCGGAATCCTTACAGTCCCGGAAAATCTTAGAAAATGTTTCGAAAATCTTAGAAAATCTAAGAAAACAATTTTCAAAATATGACTGACCCGAAGATCGAACCCAGGACCTCCCGCGTAAAAGGCAACACGTGTGCCACTAAACCACGGAGGCGACTACTTTCTACAATTGTAATAAGGATAATTACTAACAAGTTGCCTAATGTGAAGAGTATGATTTAAATGCATAAAAGGAAGAGTATGCCAGACGAATTGAATGGACAAAGATACTCTTACAGGGGCAGTCATATTTCTTTAGCTGTTTTTATATCTGGGTGTTATTAAATATATTCCAGTTTTATATGCGTATTTCTATGTATTAATATCTTGTCTGCCCGTTTTTTAACATCGCATATAATATAGACCAATAAAAGGGCGAATGAGTGAAAAATGTTTTTATTAAAGGTTGTATTAAATTCTCTCCTAAGTCATAAGACGTTATGACGTCATTATACACTAGGGTTGCCAATCGTGTTATTTTTTCAGGATATCTCCTATATTATATTTAGAATTCTTGGCCATTTTTTATTTCTGATTTTGACCTTGTAAATGCTGATGCCAATAATATTTGTATTATCTGTTAGAACTCAATTCTAGTATGATATAGACCAGAAAAGCATTTTTTTTAAACATCGATTCTATACACAACAAATTAATTATATTTTGTGTGACACCAACATAAGATGGGGAATGCAATTCTTGTACTGGATTTTATGTATACCTTATTAATCACCATTCTCTTGCGGAATGCTGCCGTAAAATAACTTAATTTTGAAGAGCAGGAGATCAGGAGACCATCTCTTTTAGTACTCTTTTTATACTATTTAATAAATACCATTTACAATTATCGTTTCCCTAGTGATCCTAACGCATCTGCAACTCTTAATGTTGTAGCTGCCATAGTCAGTGGCACTTCAACATCCAGAGTCAGTCCTATTATACAGGGTGGGTATGACATTAAATTAATTTGAATACTTGAACATAATTTTTAAGTCATACTACACAAAAAATCATTCAAATACATCTAATAGTTTCGACACAGCGAATTATTTGTTCCTTAAATTTTTATACAGCTCTTTTTAACAATGAATGAATGAATGAATACACTTTATTGCGCACCAAAATTTACAAACTAAAATAACAAAAATACACTGTTTTACACATGAGGTATAGCAAAGTATTAAAGGGGAGCTGAGGGGAGATGGGCTTCGGATCGCCATTTGTTTTTTTATAGCGAAAGAAGGCAAATGACCCGCGGGCACCTGATGGTAAGTGACACCGCTTCGACATCCGAAGAATTAGAAGTTGTGCAAATGTATTGCCAACTTTTTTAAAGGATTTTTAAAAAAATTAACCCAGACATCTTTACGAAACAAACTTCCTTAATATTGTCAAGATTTTTGAAATATTTGTCTTCATTCAATTCAATCAAATATTTGATTAACATGGATTCTAACTAGCCTAGTAGCCTAGTAGGCTAGTATCCTATCATACTAAGGAACGTACTTTCAAATATACAAGCAATCAGTTAATGATGAAGCTTGATTTTCTGAAGATACTTTTTTTTGGTAGCAAGAAGGCAAACGATCTACTGGCACCTGATGGTAAGCTACACCACTGCCCACGAGAAATGCAAAACCAAGAAAGAGTCCTGCATATGTATTGCCCACTTTTCAAAAGATTGATAACAAAACGAAAATTGGATATGATAAATGATAAACGGAGAAGGAAAATGTAGGGGAGATGCCATGGGTCCTAGTTCTCCTGCTCAGTGCTGAAACATAACAGAAGTTATTTCACGCCAGACTTCTTCAGGAGAGTACTTAAGATTAAGTTCGATGTCCTAATTCTTTTTCAGTACCTATCCCGACTGCTACTCCTAAATACCACTTACCATTAATAGGTATTTAGGTAATTTTGAGACGCCACGGAGAGTTCACTGGCCAGATCCTGTGGGTTTTTACCGCACGCTGAAGAGGGTCCTCTTCATCCGTGGGTGTTAAGGGCTACTTACCATCTAAAATGTATTGCCCACATAACTCACACCTCCCCGGAGGGTGGAGTAACTGATCACAGATTTCCCATAAAAAAAAAAGAGAAAAAGAAGATAATTTTGAGACGGCCTGTGTAATTTAAATTTTAAATCATCAACCAACCACGCAAATCGTTAACACTTTCAAGGCCTAAATCTTCAACAGAAGGTGCGGCAGAGGTGAAATAAAAGAGGAGGAAAACTTTGGAAAAATGTTTCGAAAACCTTAGAAAATGTAAGAAAACAACTTTCAAGATATATAAGATATAAGATCGAACCCAGGACCTCCGAGTAAGAGTTAACAGTTGTGACCAGACCACGGAGGTTTCCGCCTATGTAATGTATTACTTAGTCAACAATACGAATAGTTCGGTGACGCTGCAGTTGATAGTTAAGATAATCTGGTCTAGGTTGAATATAAAATTACTGATATCTGCATAATATTATTACTGAAGTAATGTTCCTGGCACCATCCCACAAAAGCGTTTTAATTCATCGCAGCACCCATTCATAAATCATATCAGGCGCGTCACATCGTTGGAGAAATCATTTGTATGTTAATATGAAGGTCGGATAACTACGTAAATGCAGGGTACGCTTACGCGGACTGCATAGTTAATGCCATCTAGTTTTACTCTTGTATCCGAAGTCGTTTGATCCTCGAATAAATTTAATAATTATAATTTTGAAGCCAATTTTTTTACCATCAGCTATATAAACTATACGTTCATACTATACATAAAGCGAAGCAAAGCGTCTTGATTTTACACATAAAAGTATATTGAAAACATATATTACTTTGTGTCTGTGGATGTCTTTATAACAAAAAGAAGGCAAACGAGCTGCGGTCACCTGATGGTAAGTGACACTGCTACCTTCGACATCCAAAAAAAAAAATTCTTACAGAGGCGCGTTGCCATTTTTTTAAAGGAATCAAAACAAAAGGAGAATTAGATAGTGCAAATGAGTCAAGAAGTAGGAAAGGATAAAGGAGGGGGGGGGGGGGGGGGGCCGGGATCCCCTGTCGCTAATCGAAAAACAATGAGAGTTGTTTCACGACAGTTTCCTGCAGAGGATAACGACCCAGGTTGGTGCGCCCAATTCGATTTCGGGATAGGTATAGCACCGACCTTTTTATGAAACCGTGTGTTTGTGTATAATTATTTAAAATACGTAAGTTTGTAGTTTGGTTTAAACATATAATTAGATACTAATCTTTGTTAAATAGTTATTCATTGAATCGGATTATTTTGCGTATACTGTGTTTATTTCGTATTTATACCACTTCTTGTTAGAACTATTATGGCTGTAATTAAGTGAACAAACCATTGTGTATCTTAGTGCTAGTAAGTAGGATAAAAAATTTCTTTTATAGTGAGAATCTTACCTCGCCGTAACTCAGTGTATACTAGCGCGGGATGTAACGTTTTTTTTACTTCTTACCGTCAATAACTTTTTTAAATTATTTAAAATGGGACCGCAAATTAAACTAAATCGTATTATTGTAGTTGTATTTCTACGTTATTGTTGTACCTTTATAAGTTTTTACAATTAACAAATGTATTTAGGGTAACATTTTATTGAACAAGCTTTTTGAAATGAAAAAAAAATAGCCATACCCGAAATCATGGGATGGATGAAATCATGAGATGTTAATAAGATTAGTGGGCTACATTCAAATGACTTACGGACAGGCATTCGTAGCAGTTCCTAAACTTGTAGGTGTTCTTACAGAGTTGCTAACTAAACGGATGTATAATATTTCACTTGGAACGAATCGTAGAATGTACTCCTATTACCCTAAGAGCCTCCATTATATGTAGGCTCCAATTTCTATCGAGTCAAATCGATAGTTAGTCTTCTTGCAGCCCGAGGTAACCCTATATTTTTTATCAAAGCATAGTGTGCAAAATTTGTTTTTGCTGGACCAGCTTCACTTACCACCAGGTAATTTCTTTTCCTCTTTTAATTTTTTATATACAAATGGTACATATCATTGCTTTTTTCTGGGTAAAAGAAGTTGAATGAATGGCGGGCCCCTGGCAGTGACACCGCTGCCAACGCCAACTGTGAGCCACGGTTGTTACAAGTGCTTTGCTTATATGTTAATTGCGCATTGTGCGCATGGTGCGCATAAAGAAATGCTTTTAATATATATAATCGTCTGACACTTAAATGATTTGTCAGTAGGATACTGATATGATTTCCTGAACATCACCTTTAACACTAACCGCTGTGCTCTTTCCAAAATTATAAAATTAAATATTGCTGCATAGAAGCAACTATGCGAATATCTCGAATATTTGACTGAGTGTGCCGATGCGCGAAGTTTGCTCCATGCCATCAACACATTATTAGAGCGGAACATCAAGGTTGTCACAGAACTAATAAGCTTCCTTAGTTATACCGGGGCTTAGGAAACAACAAACATGTTTGTTCCTTCCTAAATATGTTCCATTAGCTAGCAGACAACTAGGATATGTTACTAGAATGCAATTTCAAATATTGTGAAAATGGAAACAATCAAGTAGATAGACGGATCGTATTGACGTTCAGAATCGTCAAAAGAAATTTTTCTTGACGTATGAGGGGATTTGACGCTAGTGATGGTATATACTCAAATTGCATACGTTCAGGTAGAGTGTGCCAACCGCACTTTTGGAGCGCGTTTACAAATACAGCAGTTTTATATGAATGAAAATTTATTTCTTTTAATAAATATTGACAAATATCGCTTTATAATAGAAAATTGAGTTATCGAATTTCTTATGAGTTTTCTACAGAAAGAACAGTTCTGAGAAGTTTCGCATCTAGTCGTCAGCGACCTCGTGAGTCGGCTTGTCGGTGCAGGCTCCTCCTTTCAATTCCGACTCGTCACGAATTAATATTTATTATAAATGATACAACCCAAGGACCAAGATATTTTACTATATGCAAGATATTATTATATGCAAGATATTACTATACTTTTATTATTAGTTTTCTAGTAAGCGATGTTCGCATGTCAATTTTTCACTGATCAGTTGTGTCACTTGAATATACTAAACAGACAACACATGATAATATTCTTGTCATTAACATACAGAAATGAGTTGCTTCATAAATAAATATCAGAATAAAGCTCAAGCTTGTGAAAACTCCGTCTAATATTCATTTAGTCTTTTTTGAAACCAGTCTGCTGGGAAACAATTTTGTCACAAATGTAATTATAACTTCTGTGCTCGGCTCATTCAGTGCAGTGGAGACAGCATGGGTACTACGTCTACACAGTTATTAATCAAGCTATCTTTCTAGTTAACGCTGAACTCTCTCATTCTTGTTTCTGCGATATAATATACGTCGGCCCATGGAAAAGTGGCCGTATCTTTTTTGTGAGTGAGAGAAAGTTAGATGTGCTCTAATTGTCGTGTCTAAGTGTCGATGCACTGTCGTCGTTTAAACTAATACTACGCATACGTTAATTTATGGATGATGCTGCCAATAACAGACGTAGTAGTATAACGTCTCAAAATAATTTACAATGTTAACTATGAAATTTATTTACATTTTAATCGAAATTATATCCTTTTATTTACTAATACCAACTGTGGTCAACGGTTTAATCTTTCTATTAACCTCGACCATTTTTAACCTTTTTACGATCATTTTTTCCTAGGCAGACCTGTACCGTCGTGTAAAATTAATTGTGTGCATGTAACTGAAAACTAGAGTAAAAGTCTTTTTTAAATAAACAAATACAAATTTAAACTATAATGTTTATTGAATTTTGCTAGAGAATGGAGAGAAGGTAAACGAGCTGCAAAACAAAGAGGCTTACATATTTATTTAATTAAATCAGACAACAAAGGTACAGTGCATATGGTTAGGAATTAATTTAGCCAATGGTAGTAAATAGTTTTTAACAGAGTTTTGTTCTCTGACTGAGCTCTCACGTGAGCGACCGATCAAATCTATTAGCTATGACAATTAGGATGGAGACATTATGGTGACGAACTGACACTCACTTGATGAATGGGAAATGACTGATAATACAGCTAATCAAACATCGACCATTATAACTGGAAAGTAATTTTAATTTAATAATAAAGAATGCAAACACATTGTCAACAGTATGCTGGTAAGTGCTACTCCTTTCCCGGAGTCAAATTGGGTGCACCGTCCTGGGTTGTTACCACCCGCCTGCAGAAGACTACTGTGAAACAACACACGTTGTGTTTCGGTTAGTGAACAGGTGATCCAGGGCTCATTGATTGATAAACCATTAATTTAAAAAAATGATTTTTTTTTATTTGAATTGAAAAAATTCTAATATTTTCTGATAGTAGAAGTGCACTAGAATTGGCTCCTCTACTTGAATAGAACAAACAATAGCTTTTAAAATTCTAATTAATATTGCTAGAACAAAAATGTATACATGTTAATCTCTAATGGATTCCATCTCACATAGAGACAGGGGGTAATGAGGAAACAGATTGAATATCTAAATTAGCAGCAACAGAGAGTAAATTGCTAACATTTTCTCCACATTATACGGAATATTTATCTAAATTCAAAAAAGGGTTTCGATAACTGGAAAACTCGCTTTAATAATAGTTCGAAAGTTAAAGGAATCTGGTATAAGAGTATACAAGGTGAACTTCCTTTCTCCCCTTGGTTTAATAATATTGATGTCCACAGAAATTATATTAGGCTTCTGTTAAGATTACGGTCTGGGCATTATCCGTCAGCAAGTTTTTCACATTACATGAGAAAAAAGAATTCACCCAATGGTGATTTAATCTGCTGACGGAGTGTGTACGAAACAGAAATGAATGTCTGTGAAGACTAATTTTAATCTAAATCTTAAATGAGTTGCTATCATATAAGAAATTTTAGCATATCCAAATACTGAACGTACTAAAAAATGTGTCGATTGGTTTATAGCTACAAACTTTAATTGAAAACACTACTACTTATCCCATAAATTTTTTATTTATTATTAATTTTAACCAACCGGTTTCCCCATTTACGGCATCGGCACGGTGGTTTACATCTGACAATATTTAATTTTTCATAAAATTTATGAATATGGTGTATAGAATAATTATTTACCTACAAGAATATTTGTTTGTATCACTGTTTGTTTTCCTAATAAAATAAATAAAATAAAAATAAATTGTGTGATTGGTTACGATTGGGTTTTTACGTCGTACGCAGAAACCCCTTTAAATAATAAAGATTAAGAAAAAAAAATGCAATGAAAGGGGTTATTTTGATATGGACCCTT
>DVZZ01000033.1:0-11990 GCA_018237845.1 Euselasia chrysippe | reverse complement strand
TAATGATATTTACGATATAATAAAATATTTTTCTTGCTTTTTAATTTATTTATCGGAAATTGTATTTCACATATATATTAATTTAATAGTTTATACTCATGCAATTTTTATGCAATATTGCCCGGAAAGATTAGAGACGTTGCGCAATGAGGCAATACAAAGAACAATATATTTTTGATGAATTTTATAGTAACCTAAAGTCTTTGTGATATGCTTTTGGATCACAAGCTGAAACACAACGAGAGTTGTTTCACGGCGGGTGGTAACGACCCAGGACGGTGTGCCTCCAGGAAAGGAGTAGCACCTACCACCTAAAATTAAGATTAGAGAATATTAAGATAAATAGATCAGTTTATCCGTGATCACGACCTCTGTAAATATTGGATTTTAAATAAGTCAATCATCTCATCTACATCTCGGTAAGAACTCGTAAGGCTTCTTAGGTGTTATTAAGAATTTAAAAAGATTTGTCCGTGATTTGGATATATACCGATTGGAGATAGACCAATCACAGGATGAGACGTATTTACACTGACCAATGGTAAGTGTATTTTTGAAGTCCGTACACAAACTTTCCGCAAGATCATCCATGTTAATTTTGTGCGGTTATTGCAATGTAAGGCGGCAAATTGTCTGGTAATCTAACAGCATAATTCTGTCAAGTTGTCAAGAGTAAATCAAAATGTATACACGGAGACATCTTAAAAAATTACTTAATTTTGCCTATAATTATAATGTTACCGTTGAGTGTGCTATTAAATATATAAGGCTACTATAAGAAGGTTCAGTGTTTGATTCCCGCACCGTCCCAAGTTCGAAATAACCTCATTTGGTGATAGGCATATTACCTATCACACCATCAGACGTAACTTAATGTGTAAAACTTGGAAATGCACCTTCACCACCCTATATTAGGCATAGGTGGTAGGTGGTATTCCTTTCCCGAAGTCGAATTGGGTGCACCGTCATAGGTAGCTCTCCACCACCTCTCACTTGCAGAAGACTGCCGTGAAACAAGTCTCGTTGCGTTGTGTTTCGGTTAATGAGCAGATGATCTAAGGCCCCCTATTTTACTTTCCTACTCCTTGAAGCATTTACCCAATTAAATTCTCATTTTCCTAATGATCCTTTAAAAAGGTTGGTCATGTTGCAAGACTCCTAGTTTTGCAGATATTGTGGGTAGCAGTGTCACTTACCATCAGGTGCCCGCAGCTCGCTTGCCTTCTTTTTTCAATAAAAAACCCCAATTTTCTAATGCTCATAATTCCATCCAAGTTTTTCCACGTTCCGCAAACATCATCAAACTACAATGTTAACAAATCAATTTATTTCTTTACACTATTAACATAGAAAATTTTCAAAGGGTCCTCGTCAACTATTCATGCTTTTGTTTGTTATAAGGCTTAGAGGACAAAGGACAAAGGTCCATAATTTATTCCTTTCTCGACGACACGACTACGGACTAAACAATCTTTAATATGTATGAGAAACATTGACATCGTTCATAAGTTTGGGAACAAAGACAGCACAATATTGCCTATATACATATTAAGTTACTTCAGGGCTGTAGACAATGAATGGCTAATAATTCTACATATAAGGTGATAAATGCAATTAATAATGTTACAGGACTTGTTTAATTTGGTTTTAAAGTAGTGTTTTTATGGGTTAAAGATGGCGAACGAACTCTCCATTGCACATTTTTAATTTAAGGTGGTATGTGCTACTCCTTTCCTGAAGTCGAATTACCACCCGCTGGCAGACGACTACCGTAAAACCATTCTTGTTGTGTTTCGTATAGTGCGCAGATGATCCAAGGCCCATCCCCCCTCTCCTATCCTTCCCTATCCTTGTATATCCTATCCACTTCTCATTTTCCTTTTAATTCTATAAAATGTTGGCAACACATCTTCAAGATTTGGTTTTACGGATGTCGTGGGTAGCGATGTCACTTACCATCAGGTGCCCGCAGCTCGTTTGCTTCTTTTACATTAAAAAAAAATTAGAAGGTATCGTCAATTGATCTTGGTCGAGATTCGAACCTGAGATTCCAACATAACTGACTGTCTCATCCATCCCGCTACGAAGGTCGTGTCGATAAATAAAAGGCGACGGCGTCGGTGTATGGCCTCGCGAAACTATTTGCGTCTTGTTCGAGACTCGCTCGTGTACTCTGTACAGTTTTAATTGGTGACTCGAATGTCAATCAGCATTCCACCCGTATTAACCAACTACTTAGAGTTTAGACGACGCAATGACATGCTCGAACTTTTATCTGCTAACTTTCAAGGCAGTTTCAGACGTGTAAAAGAATAGGAATGATTGTTGGAAATGTGTCCGAACTGTGAGCGCTTAGGTCTGTGAGGTGTATTTTATTAGATATGTCGCCGCTTTAATGCATATTTGTTTAATCTCCATTTATTGTTTTTTTTATATTTAGTGTCAGTGTTTAATTTTTAATTCAAAATTTTATTAAAATGCTTTCTTTAATGAAAACTATACTAATCAATAAACAAAATGTTTAGAACAAAACTTTAAATTAAAAATGAAGAAACAACTCGCCACCATAAAATAAAATAAATTGGGATTGATCATATAAGATCTAAGACGGTGAATAGTTCAAAGATCTACTAAATCGAGCGGTGCTATGAAAAAATTACTCTTTCCTTAAAAAATGTCTCTCACTTCCATTGTGTCTCTGCTTTATATCACAATGAGCAGTCATTTAACTTATTTATGAAAAAATAAAACTTGTGACCTCTATTTTTGTAGAATTGTGGTTGCATTTGAAATATTAAAGAATTATGCAAGGCTTCGAAATGTCAGCTGTACGCTCCTCGAACAAAAGAGCAGCGTGAGCGAATGACAGCGCGGAAGCTGTTGGCCGTGGCCGCCGCCCTTGACCCGCACGCTCTTCCGTCGAGCCCGCTCCTCCCGTTCACGACATTAACGCCCTTATTATCCCATTGTTTTCTCATCTCTCTGAATATAAGCGTAACAAATGAATTTTCTCGTTTAAAAAGCGTTAGAATAAAAAGTATTGTCATTTTATTTAATGGTATCCTGATAGGTCCGTTGAATTGATGCCCAATATACATTTTGGATCTTGGATTCAAATGTATCTTTTGTTTTGTTTAGTAAATAGTCTTGCAGGTTTATAAATCTTTATAAATTGTAGACCGCATGCTATTCTGATCTATAAGCTGTATTATTGTAAAGATTCATTTAAATCCTTTCAGTAGTTGTAGCGAGAAAGAGTAACAAACACGTATACAAATTTTTGTCTTTAAAATATTAGTATAATTATTGATTATTCTTACAAATGTGCTACTATAACAAATCCCGCTTTTTATAGATAGCTTAAATTTCTATTGCATCGCCAACACGTGCTCAGTCACTGTCGCCAATGTCTTTAACACAAATTCTCCTCATGAGAGATGGTCGACCCAGATCCGTCCGATTTGTATTTAAAAATTTTACTTTTGTATAAATCCCGATGTTATTCGCATCGTTTAATATTTTACTGATCCGGTGACAAACACTTAAAGCATTCGTGGCCGAGTAAAATGTATTTTTAACACTCAATTTCCCAATTTTATCTCTTTACTCAATTTTTGTTTTTAACTTGTATCTTAACGTTTTCAAAATTCAACCTTTACCCCTCCAATGACATTTTCACAAGACAAGGGGTAGACCACGGCCGTGTACCCAAAACCCTCCGGGATAGAGGAGTTACCTTTGGTGTGTGGGCACTCAAAACTGAGAGATTATGTCTACCTATTTCTTTAAAAGCCCTGCCTGCACCTTCAAGTCGTTATGGGTTGCATTATAGCTTTATACTATAAGGGTATATTGCAATAAACAATGGCTCGTAAGCTCAATAAATGTTCATATACTTTAATAGTTTCCTAAAATTTAGATTTTTGTAAAATTTTCCAAGATAAGAAAGGATCCCTATTGGCGATGGGCTGGATAGGTATCGCAGAATGTAATATA
Organism: Euselasia chrysippe; assembly: GCA_018237845.1. Classification (NCBI taxonomy): domain Eukaryota; kingdom Metazoa; phylum Arthropoda; class Insecta; order Lepidoptera; family Riodinidae; genus Euselasia; species Euselasia chrysippe. The sequence goes on along the minus strand of DVZZ01000033.1, from coordinate 7,994 downwards.
TTTTCACTAGCAAAACGTGGGTAAGTTTCTAAGTGTCAAACTTCGAACTGTACCTCTGTCTACCCGCTCTTGGTGATATATGGTCGTGAAGATATGTAGCAGTATTCTATCTGTCAGTTAAATAACGAAATTAGATTCTCATTTACTCTCCGAACAGCTGTTAACGAAACGAGACTTTCTTTCAGTAATTTAGCTGAAATTTAATTTAATTAAATTCAAGCCATCAAAATGAGATTGCAGTGATAATGTTCCAGCTGCTCGTTTTTCATTAAACTTTAAATATTTGTGACAGCATTAACTGGAAGATCGTTGATCTCGGCTCATTTATAAGCTTTATTCAATTATACATTAATTATTCTTTGTTCTAATTACAAATATAAATAATGGGCTTTCTGACTGAAGACTGTCTAGGAAAAAACATTATTAGTCCCTAGTAACTCACCATACTTCTGCTACAACTTTTGTGCACCAAAATATACAATACAATAAAACTGAGGCCTTTAAATAATCTGAGCTGCCCGGAGATACATCAAATCAGTGTTGGTTCCTACAAGGATCTAATCAGTTCAAGGGAAAAGTAAGGAGTTTGAAATCACTTCCCTATTGAGCTTCGTCCTTAAGAGCGTAGGCTACTGTAGTATAGCAGTGAATTCATATATTTGCGTCAGTTTTACAGAATCCTAACATCTTAATATCTGCCGTTTTGGCTACTTTCGCCATCTTGCTCTATAATAAAAATCTAAATGAAAATGTATTCAAAAATAGATTATTGACAACCCTGTTTTACACTGTTTACTGTACCTTAGAGCGACGTCTCGCCACGCATTACGACGGTGGCCACGTGTAGATCGCGTCTCAAGCGCGTAGTCTTGACATTGTGCGTTACTATTACTGGCTCGCTTCGTGTTTATCCTTCAAATTATTTCATACTATTGGCATATTCCACTAATTACGTCACCTCGGCTTTCTAACGACCTCACTGAATGTTTGGCTATCTTTACAACTTGTTAAATAACTCTGCTTATTATTGTATTTAGTTACGTGTTTTAAATTTGTCCGATTGAATTTCATAAATTATTTGGCAGTCAACAAATTGTTTGAAGTAAAGTTAAATATATCTATAATATGTAATCTCTCAAAGGGCGTCATAATGAATAGTCGTCAGCAGTCTCTATTAGACTCTTTGCTGCTCTTATGATGTCGTTATGTCTTCCTACTTTCTCGAGAACCACTTGCCCTTTCAGTCATCGCTTATTACTGTTTCAGCGAGCAGTTTTACTTCATTGTTTGTTCTCTTTGTTTTTCTTACTTCTTGATTTTCCTTGTTCCCGCGACTAATGTTTTCTAGGAATTAGAATTTTCATGAATATAATAAGCCTGGACATAAATTGGGGGGTTGTTATAATGATACTTTTTTACCGTTAAAAGGAGATATCGTACGAAATTTGCAAAATCAGGAGCATGATAGATGCGTTGTCAACTTGTTATAGGATGAATAGGAAAATGCAAATGGGCTTGGATAAACAATAAAAAAGTAAGAAAAGATAGAACATGCCAGTTCATCCGTTATCGTGACCTCTTAGATTCGGTTGATATTTTGGAAATCACTTAATTATTCATTAATAATTGTTAAAAGACCCCATTTGGCCATATTTACGGAGTGAACACCCCGAAAGTTTCAGTGCTTATCACACCTAACACTTGCAAATTCATCACAACTGCGCTCTTGCTTGACCATTAACCCTACATATATTTTGTGTGTACTCATACAGATATACTCTATTTCATATTTACTTTATTACTTGATTTTGTATGCACAAAAAAATCACACTTAATTATGCCCTTGAAAAACACTATATGCTTGTAACGTTCTTGAACAAAACCTTACAATCTCAACTTCAGACTAAAAATCGCTCGTCTCTTACGTAACGGGCTCCAGGAGAGGGTGGCTTGGCCAAGGGCGAACGCATTGATCGTAACCGGGTACTTCCACCCTTCGCGACTCGCCAGCGTTCCAATAATGTTTTAGCCTGTTGAATCAACATTGTTCTATTAACGCTTCGGTCTCACAAAAACGTATTTCTATGAGAATTTTTAAAAGAGATTGGTTTTGCGGAGAACAGTTCTTTTTATTATTTTTTTCGCGTTGCTGCCCTAGTTTTCTTTCGTGTTTTATTTGGGATTGTTTGTTTTAGCGAAATTAATGTGTAATAAAAAGTTTACCGGAATGTGGAACTTTATTGTTTGAAAAGTTTACGTTATTCAAATAGTAGTGTAAATATATGCCTAAAACATAATGTGGCAATATTTTCACGTCGTCATTAACATTCCTTCTTTTTAGATGTCCTCTTCATTACTGATAGTTGTGCTATCCTAGTATCCTTGGTGACCCTTTGTAAGAGTACCCTCTATTCGTTTCAATTATCGGTCCGTACAAGGAAAACAATCAGTGCAGTAATTGGTTTATAGTAAGGACTACGTGATTAACCGGGAGATTTATAACTTTCTAGTTTGCCTACATTTACTAACTAGTCACGGTTATCTGGTTAATGACATTATACAATAAGCAATAAACTATTATTATTATTGTTATTATGACCAAAGTATGAATGAATAATCTGATAAGATTTTTTTTTGCGTCTTTTAAATCAAACATGGATACCTTTTTTCTGTTCTTTATATTCTCCCTATTCGTACTTATGTTTTTGATTTACTTTACAATGTTCATACTTTTTTTCCATATAAGATTTGAGGATGTTTTGTTCGATAGTTGGTAGCGACATATGATCACAATTTTTATAAGTCTACACGAAACTCCTTTTCCTGGCATAATGTATCTTGTTGTACAAAAAATGATCTTCATACACACATTAATTTCTCGAAGTACTTAGAAGTAATATCAGGAAATTACTTGTACCTGCCTTATACGGACTTCCGATAAGGCTAGAAATCGCCGATCTTACTGACCTCTGAGAATTGAAGGCGGAATTGCCTTATTCAATATTCATATCCACCATTCGATTATAATTCAAACCGATTGATAGCTAACGAATCGTATTGGACCGAGTTCTGTGCATGATAATTAGTCTTTTGTAATTTTTTAACCGATTTACACACTGAAAGAAACTTGCGCGTTCCAAATCCAATTTCTTTTCGTAATCCCACAAGGTTGGATGTACTCACTGTAGGTTATAACATAATTACGAGTAGAAACAAAACGCGTTATGTAACTGTTTGGCAAGTATGATAATTTTAAACTGACTTAATTTTACAAGCGTTTAGCATTAAAATGCTTTCTTCGCACGATTAGAATATTTTTAATTTATATAAAGAATATACAGGAGTATTATATAACACCTTATAAGAAGATCATAGTACGACGCATTATAGCGAGTTTTTCACGCGCATTAGATTTGCGCGTCCAAAACTTGGACTCCAAATTCTACTGGGATAGTAGTACCCTTGGTGAAAGTATAGGGTATTAAGAGTCTTGGTAAATGAAGAGTATCTATAAAGACGAGAATGGTGAAGAGTATCTATAAAAACGAGAATGGTGAAGAGTCAATATGGGACAAGAATGCAACATCTATAAAAGTACTAATAAGGATGCAATAAATTAGTGGTACGGGCACAGATAGAAGACAGAAAATACAGATCTTTTAGGTATCTGGTGCAGAAAGCAGCTCTATTTTTCAAGCAAGCTATTTCAAAATATTCGCGATCTTCGGGATTGAGGGAACGAATGTCATTCCTTTGCATTGGTATTTCATAATCTCGTTTAGTCAAAATGCTACTAGAGATTTAACCTGCCTCAAATAAAAATATGCGTTTGAAAACAAATTAGTATCTCTTGTTTGTATAAAGTTTGTTAATTATTCACTGATTTAATCTACTAAAAATATTTTTTTGTAAATGAAAGTCTGCTTGTTACTTGTTGATATGAATACCATCAAAAATAACATAACTGTTAAAATTATTGCAGTGTGTTAATTTATTTAGTAGACATCTAATGCCTTATAAATGGATTTTAATAGACACATATTGATATGATTTGAAGTTTTATTTTTGTATTATGTTATTCTTCCCTTGCAATACAACTTCTACTTAATTTCCTAGTGAATAAAAGATTTAGTTTTGTCTGTAATAACGTTGTAAAAACGATAGCATGAACAGTAGTCTGAACAAATTTTAGATATTTAAAGGTCGACACTTACATGTCATAACAATACAAATGAAATTATTGATTTCCTGTTTGTATTAGTGAGGATACACGAGTACGTATGTATTGTGGGTGTCGGGATGCGTTAATATAACGGCGACGAGTGAAGGCCGAGCTGCGCCGGCGCCGATGAATGGGAGTCGCGTGCCACAGGCCGTCACTGTTCTTGTCATCTATTATTAGAGCATCGGAACTAGTCGACGTATTGCACTGGATCCAGCGTAGCCGGTTATTGCTTACACAATGTTTTTACTTTCGATAAACATATTCCAGAAGACATGACTTTTATGAATGGAAGTTTTCGTCAAATGAAACGTATTGGTAACGTCAGCTATATTTATATTTACGTTAGCTGTATTCGAACTCTTTATTAGGGACAAAATAATGACCAGTAGTTCATCGGCGTTGATAAGTTGATTGTCAATATAACATAGCTTATGTCAATGAAATATTCTATTTATATACTAATTTTTATCAAGATCGGTTAAGCCGTTTTTATAAAAACAAATTATTTTTAATTATAAAATTGTTATTTAGATTATAAAAATGCATACAAACATACACGTTGGTCTATCTAAATATTTAATATCAGTTCCAATTCGGGGCAAGGATCATTGAGCCATAAAACGTAGTATAGGTGTACGTCTGTCTGTACCTTCTCGGCTTCACATAAAATAAGCGCTTAATATTAAGTATTCATGAAAAAAAATCGATAATCTGTTGAGTTCTAACCTGGAGCGACCTTACACAAAAACTTAATTCATTTCAAAGTAATCTAACCTAATCATGTCTTAAATATATAATGTGAATTTTGTTTACCTTAAGGTATGAATAAATAAAACACAATACTTTGATTAGTTACTTGTATATATTTGTAAGGTATTACAAAAAAGGGTCGTAAGGAAGTAGCCAACAACTAAACTCTTTTATGTATTTGTGGCCGCTCAAGGGGACCCGCTAGTTAGACGCAGGTTACGGTCACTAAAATAGACGTCCTCCTGTGTATAATACAGATGCATTATATTTTTTCTCTTTTATTTCAGAACCAAAGAAAGACAAGCTGGAAAATGGTGGTGAGGTAGCGAGACCGGAAAGACCAAACTCCTTGACAGCAGGCAAGCATCCGCGGCGGATATGCTACAAAGGAGACGGTGAGTCACACTGAAAACTTGAGATCGGCCTAGTCAAAGACATTTCGAGTTTATTCGATTGTATTGTAGGGCTACCGAGTTTTCGCTTAGGTTGCTCGGTGCAGATTTATGTGAGCGTAATGATATATACGACCTTTAAGTCGTTGATTTCACTTAACGAAGGGGTTTCATTAGTATTTCTTGCCGCTTGATATGAGATCATGAGAACTTAGTGACTAAACTTTTTATGGTCTTATTAACTTGATCGTTTAAAAAAAGTAATTAATCTGATTGAGCAAAATTTTCTGATAAATAATTAATAAACTAATTTAATCGATAACAATGTAAAAACTGTTTTGCTTTTTTAGTTATTTGCTATTTTTGAATTGCTCATCCATAAGCCACTAACTGGTATTCTCTAGCTAACTTGGTTCCTATGGGTATGATGTTTATGGCTTCAAATATAACCAAGTTATTCGGCTGATTATTTGAAATGAAAAAGCTCCAATATACCGAGTAATATACGATCATTCGGTCCGTCTCCGCCGAAAAACTATTGTTGCCCAATCTATTTATTTTTCAATCTATTTTAAACGAGCTTTCCTATTTTCTTCGCTAGAAATTCAATTATGCCACAACACAAGCGATATTGGCCATTGAAATTAGAAATTGTTTATGCACCGTTCCTTTGAACAACTAATTGCTTTAAGCTTTCGCCAATATTAAAAGCTTTGAATTTTTAATATACGCTTTGTGACAAAACGACTTAACCTCATTGTATTGCCATTTGACTTAAATGAAATTATTATGAACCTGGTCTAGAAGAACATCGTTTGTGACTTTTATGAATTACAAAAACTTTTTATTTAACATTTATAGGCTCCCATTCGCATATAAAGTGTACATATTGTGTACACTCACCGCTACCTTTAAAAAATCATAAAATTTGATTAAAGCATTTTTTTAAAACTAATTTCATGGGGTTTTTTAAAGTAAAAAACGATTTTTACTTAGCCAAAATATTGGTTAGATGTTTTTTAATTTTTAAACCGTGATAAGAACGAACTAGACTCAATTCTTAAAGTGAAAACCCCCGAAAATGTAAGTGTTGAATATTCTAAATAGCCTAAAGTTTCAAGATACATTGTATTTAAGCGTATGTAGTTTTATTTAATTTTTCTAGGGCATTCTTAAGTGTTTTTAGGACATAAAAAAGTAATAAAAAACTCTTGAAACCGCTTGAAAATGTTATTACGTCGCTTACGATGTTCTTCCATAACACTAAATATATCCGCTTCGAAGTATTTTGAGGTTATGTCGTGGAAATCCTATTTAGTTTTATAATAACAGTTTCGCAGAATTCAGAAATTACTTGTAACATAAACGAGTTCTATTTCGAATAACAATGGTAATTAGTCGAGCCTTTGTTCATCGCGTCGAGCGTATAATACGTAATTGTATTTAATCAAGAACAATTTTAATAATCGTCACCTCCGTGTTCTAGTGGTTACAAGTGTTGACTTTTACGCGGAGGTCCTGGGTTCGATCCTCGGGTCGGTCATATCTTGAAACCTGTTTTCTTAGATTTTCTAAGATTCTCGAAACATTTTCTAAGATTTTCCGGGACTGGAAGGGATCCCGATTGGCGATGGGTTAGCTAGCTATCACAGCATGGGACGTATTAAAACTAGCATAATGTGGGTGTGTTTCGGAAATGTATAAACTTCGAAATGTACCTCTGCCGCACCCCCTATTGGGGATATATGAACGTGAAGATTTACTTACATTTGCTTTAGGGATCATTATGTCATTCTACCGCTAATTTGAGTCATAAATAGTAAGTGTTAAACAAAATGTAAAAATTGTGCCAATTATTCTGTGTGAATTATTTAAACGTAGAGCGTGATACGCAAGCAGTCACGATACAGTTAATTTAATATTCATATGTCACAAAATTTGAAGGTCTTTACGAAATTAGGTTATAAATTTGCGATACGTTGATATTTTCTTTACATTTAAGAAATTATTATCTCTGTTGCCTAGTGGCGACAAGTGTAGACTTTAATGCAATAGGGTCCGGGTTTAATGCCTATGCTTAGTAAATACTACAAAATTCTTATTTTCCCTATCGCTAGGGCATGTTTCTAAAGTGTAACACTTTTTTATGATAGAAAGAAGTCAAAACCTACCTACGACCTTGGATTCTAGCACATGCGTTGCAAACCTTTAAAAGAATTATATGAGGATGAGAATTGGATACGATAAATGATACTAGGAAATAGGAAAGGATAGGAGAGGGGGGATGGGTCCTGGATTTCCTGATCACTAACCTAATCATAACAACTGTTCGGCTGTAGTTACAGCCCAGGTATATTCGCTCAATTAGACTCCAGGCTAGAATTAGCACCTTCAAATATCTGCTTACTCTTGGGAATAAGCGTTAAGCTATAATAATAATAAAAATGTTTATTTATATCTCATTTACAACTTTTTTGACTAACTTGTAGACTGTTACAGCGATTATCCCTGCTTACTCTATAGGTCCCTCCGTGGTCTAGTGGTAGTCTAGTCCTGGGTTCGATCCCCGGGTCGGTCATATCTTGAAAATTGTTTTCTTAGATTTTCTAAGATTTTCGAAACATTTT